>MU227709.1:1341090-1371433 GCA_018584345.1 Thuja plicata | reverse complement strand
GGATAGAACGAAAGGAAAGGAGTTGGGAAGCAGGACAAGGTCAAGGATGGTGGTGGTTATCCACCGATGCCAAAAGAGGTTTCCACGATAGGCTTAAGGCCCAACCATCATCCCGATTTAGGTTAACAGGGTGGTAGTTGATTTCTATGGCTTCCTTCAGCTTCCTCTTGAAATAGTTATCCTCCTTGGCTAAGATTTGGGTGTTCTCAAGACATATATGATGTTTGGTAGAGGATGAGTGTTCAGCTAGGGAAGATTTTTGGACCCTATCATGTCTGATGTCAGCACAATGCTCTTTGATCCTGGTGTTGAAAGAGCGGCCTGTTTCACCAATATAGGGTGTACCACAGGAGCAAACTACCTTGTAGACTCCAGAGTCTAAGAAAGAGTCTTTAGAGTCTTTAAGAGGTGGAACACGATTTTATACCTTTGAGATGGGTTTGAAGGCAACGCGAAGACCCTTCCGAGTAACAATTTCATTTCAGCATCCATGGCTTCTAACCAAGAATCTGAATCATGCATATTAACCACTTCTTTCATAGTCCTAGGCTCATCATCATCAGTAAGAAAAACATAGACACAATTTACATTCAACATGGAGTAATTAAACATCTTTGATGAATAATCATACCTATTATACTGCTACCTCTCTTGCATAGACCTTCTTGCTTCCTACGGTCGAGGTTGAAGAGGTTGTTGTTCATGTTTCTCTGAGCTTTCAGAGCTTTCAGAGCTCTCCTCATCTTCAGGAACACTCAGATCATCATGCTAAAAAACATTCCAAATTTTTAATTCTTTCCTTTTAGAAGCTAAATGGATTTCCACTGCTACTTTTTCATTCTCTATCTTCTTTGATTGCAGATCTACTGAGACAGGTTTCAGCTTGTAGAAGACCACTATCCTACTATACAAAACTTTCTTACTCACCGGATTCTAAAGCTTGTATCCCTTCACACCAACACCATAGCAAATGAAGGTACATTTTACAAGTTTGTTATCTAACTTTGATATTTTTTCCCCAAGCACATGAGCATATGCCTCGCAGCCAAAGATACACAAATGTATTATAGAAGGTTTCTTATCAGACGATGCTTCCATAGGCATTTTTTCAACCAGTGCCACAATAGGAAACTAATTTAGCAAATAACAATCTATAACCACTACTTTAGCCCATAACTTTTGCTCCAAACCAGCACTATCTAACATGATTCTTTCTTTCTCCATCAAAGACCTATTCACCCTTTCAGATACTCCATTTTGTTGTGGAGTATAGGGCGTAGTCTTATGCCTTTTAATTCCATGAACTACGCAAAACTTGTCAAAGTCTGGATTGCAAAATTCATCATCGTTGTCTATTCTTAAACATTTCATCTTTCTACCAGTCTGATTTTCAACAAGGCTCTTAAATTCCTTAAATCGTTTGAACACTTCTAATTTTATTTTTAAGAAGTAAATAAATGCCCTTATTGAATAATCATCTATAAATGACACACAATATCTAGACTTAGACAAAGAAGGTACATCCACATGACCAAATACATCAGAGTGAATATAGTTCAACATATTAGAAGATTTTTGTGAACTAGAGTAAAACTGAACAGAGTTTTATTTTCCATATATGCAATGTTCATAGAAATAGAACTCAAGATTACAATCAACTAGCCCATCAACTTGATTTTTATTCTTCATGGTTTTTAAACCTTTCTCACCAATATGACCAAGCCTATGATTCCAAAGCATTGTCTTCTTTGCTGGAAGTTTGACTTCCATAGAGTTTACATCATGTATCATCATAGTGGCTTTTTTAGAATTTACATAAATACTATTTTAGCATACAGGTTTGGCATCTAATCTATAAAGAAACCCAATGTGTTCACCCTTATCCAATACAATAGACCCTCAAGTAATTTTACAACCACCATGCACAAACATTACCTGAACTTCAATGCCATTCAACATACTAACAAAGAGTAGCTTGCGAGCCAGACTTGGTATATGAAGAACTCCATCGATTCCCTTTATTCTTCCATTAGGGAACTAGATTTTGATTCTTCCTCTTCCAACAATCTCCAGTGTGGAATCACTTTCCATGAACACATTTCAACCATCATATCATTCATACTTCGAGAACCATTCTTTATGAGATGTCATATGGAATGATGCCCCTAAATCCACCAACCACACATCATCAGACGTAGGAACCATCAGGGCTTGTACAAAAGTGTCTGCATCACTCTGAGAAGATTTAGTGTTAGAAGTATTTTTCTTCTTCTTCTTCTTCTCTTCTTTGCAATACTTTCAAAATTGACCTTTCTTCCCACAGTTGCAACATTTGGCCTTGAACTTCTTCCCTGGATATTTTGATCTCTCTTTTGAATTTGATTTGGATTTATTTTATTTCTTCTTACTTTTTTCCTTCAATCTACCTTGAACAACAAGAGATTATTTGGACACGTCAGAAGACTTCCTCCGTATCTCCTTTGACAGAAGTGAAAGAAATACCTCATCCAACTTAAATTGAGTAGTAGTACTCCTGAAAACCATCACCAAGTGGTCCCACAAATCAGGCAAGGAACATAACAACAACATACAACATTCTTCTTCACTAATAGTTAAACCAATAGATGTCAAGTGTGCAATCACCTTATTTAATGTATTTAGATGATCTACTATAGATGTTCCTGCATCTATCTTCAGATAATAAATATTCTTTCTTAGAAAGAGTTTATTAACCAAGGATTTTCCATGATAAATAGCCCCCAACTTCTTCCACAAAGAATGTGTTTTCTCCTCATGGACATTCAACATAACAAAATATGCAAGGCTCAACCTTATTATTTATTTGGCCTTCCAATCTCCTAACTTCCAGTCCTCCTACTTCATGCCTGAAGGCTTGATTCTAGAAAAAATGAACCAAAGATCTCGATTAACCAATATATCTTCCACTTTTAGTTTCCACAACTCAAAGTTTGAGCCATTGAAATTTTCAACACCTATCCTTCCAGAAGTACCTACCATTTCAATTTGCAATAATGAGAAAAAAAATCACTGCTAAAATCCCACTGGACCAAATTAACAAAAACCAACCCTACCCAACAAGGATAACACAACTCTTCAAGCTCTGATACCACTTGTAAGGAAAGAAAAGGTGAGGAAATGACTTACTAATGCTAATATACAAGGGATGTAAGCAATTGTGACCTTTTAAAATTCAAATCATTAATATGAGAACTCAAAATGAAGAACAATACACAAAACAATCAACAAAATGAACACAAATATTTACGTGGGAAAATCCTTGCAGATAAAAAACCCACCACCAAAGTCAAATCCTTTTGTATTACAGTAAATATGATTACATACAAAATACAGACATCTATGACATTTGATAAACCTCTTTCCACTTTGCCACACACTCAACTCATTGTCTATAGTCTTCATGGAAGCTACATAAAAAATAACCTACTGTTGGTTCATTACACATTCTGGTAATTCCAATAGTCACCGATTCCTCTTCGAAACGCCACAGAACTCTTCCATCCTGACCAATCAACATGTCTGTTTTGTCCACCTAGGTCCACTGCCAAACCTCGTCAACATTTTTCCAAGATCAAACAAAAGACAATTTTAATAAAGACCTTTTCAACTCGTTCATGATTAATTTCCATCGAAATACATACATTGTACACTTGAAAGTTAGCATCAACAATCATCAAACAAAACACACACAACTTCGTCGACACAGAACCCATCAAACAATGAGAACTTTCAGGTATCCTCCACAAGGCTATTCGATGTCCATTTTTCTACGACAATATTCCATCGAACAAACTAAAGTGTATTGCTTTGAAACAAGATGTTGAATAATGAGAACTTTAGCTACACCCATTATGTTGTTGTTTGATGCTCAGATTTAATAAAAAAAACATATGAAACACGACCACTTCCACTTCAACAATAGTCAACTCTCGAAGAACCAATCTCGCATGTAATTGACACACCATATTGTAGAAGATACACTATTGATAGACTGCATACCGTTCTCAACGGTAAGAAAGTTATTCGATGAAGCTATTTTAGAGAACCAAGATTACTATTCTTCGATAGAGCTCAAAACATCCAATTCACAAAGAAAAATAGAGTATGTTACCAGCAAGTATAAGGCACTGCTGCTCAACATGTAGGTCATCTAAATATTTGGAAAATATCACACTGCTTTGTATAATATTTTCAATCTTTGTATATAGTTGGCCACCATAATCCATATGGTAGAATATTCCTAATTGTAGCCTCTGCACTTTTGTGTTCTTTTTCTATTCTTTATTGTACTTCTCTTAGGATCTATTTTCTTTCCTGCTCGTATACAACTCTTTGGAACACATCATTTTGACCTATTTTATTTAGAGAAGCTTCAATCAAAGTGAATGACAAAGATTTTCTTAACAATAGTTGTTTGTCATGGGTGTTCATATTTAGAGGATATGTTCCAGTCAGAAGTAGATCAAAAACATCATGTAACTCCTTTGGCATCATTGTGATTTTGAAAAGATATGTCCCAAGCAGGTCTTCTTCACTAGCTTCTTTGCCTTCTCCTATCTCAATTCATGAGAGATAATGTGGTCCTTGATTGTTTCATCCAGGTTTGATCATTTTGGTAAAGTTAAAATACTTAAATAGTTGTAGCCATCTACATATACGTCCATGTATCACTAATTTATATTAGAGGAATTTTAGGGTTTCATGATTAGCATAAATGTGAAAGGAGTAGATAGTAAGTAGTGTTAGAATTAATATAAAAGCATAGATCTTGCTAAGAGTTCTTTCTAGTGAATGTTTTTGGGTGGTCCTTGCTTCCTCTAGGTTGGGAAAATACTGTGTCTATAGCTATACCAGATTCATCTATATGCATGTGAAAAGTACTGACCAATGTATAAATGTAAGAACGAGTGCCTCTTGAAGAAAAATAGAGACAAAGGAGAAACACAAACAAACAGAAACAAGAAATACAAAACACACTGATTGGAGGGATGAAAATGGCTTGCTCAAACATTCTATTTATAAGAAAATATACAATAAATGTGTAGAAGACTCTAGATTACAAGTAGTTGGTATATTAATAAAAGTAGTTGTAATGGATAGCTGTAGACAACTATGAACAGTTGTAGGTGGCTATGAATGACTATAGTCAGCTGCATGTGAAGTTCATGAATAATAATTAATTTATGTTAACACCCCCCTATATTAATTATTTTAACTTCCCCCATAATCTAGAAAGGATGGGTCCCGACCTAAAGCCTTGCTAGGTACCCATTTAAAATAATTTATTCTCTAAATAAAATGGTTGGAATTCACTAGAATCCCCCTGAATGACAAACATGAAATATTCATGTGATGACTCGTAAGCCTAAAATATTTCTAAGAAATACAAACTTAGCCTCACATAATGTATTTGTGAATATATCAACAATCTGGTCTTTTGTCTTGCAATATTAAAGATGAATCACTTATTGCTGGATGAGATGCCTTAAATAATGATGATAGACCTCAATATGTTTTGTATGAGCATGAAAGACTGGATTATTGGATAGTGAGATGACACTCTGATTATCACAATGAAGTATAGAAGGTCCTGCTTGATGTTGCTTGAGCATTGATAGAATAGCTTGTATCCAAGTTATTTCTTTAACTGCTTCATTTTCTTCAGTATATAGCCTCTATACTAGATAGAGAAATAGTAGATTGTTTCTTGCTACACCATGAAATAGGACCTGCACCAAGATAGAAAACATAACTTGTAGTTGATTTGCGGTCATCTGCAGACCCTGCCCAATCAGAATATGAATATCCAATAAGTGGAAGATCTCCATGAGATGAATAATAGACACCCATTGTAAAATTTCCTTGCACATATCTTAGTATCCTTCTGGCTGCTATCCAATGTGGGACCTTAGGGGGACTCAAAAGTCTGGAAACCACACTGACTGCAAAAGAAATATCTGGTTGAGTGTGAGTTAAATACACAAGATTACCAACCAATTTCCTGTTTAAGGTAGGATCAACATATTCTCCTTCCATATCTTTGCTTAGATTTAAACCTGGAGAAACTAGAGTAGACGCACTTTTACGATCTTCCATCCTAAATTTTTTCAACAAGTCTAGAGCATACTTGGTTTGAGAGAGATAAATTCCATCATCTTTCTGCCATACTTGTATACCAAGAAAGTAATGTAGAAAACCCAGACTAGTCATCTCAAATGTATCTTGCAATTTTAACTTTATGTCACTCATTTGATTCTTGTTATGTCCTGTAATGATAAGATAATCAACATAAAGCACAATAATTATTATGCCACCATCATCAAATTCCTTCACATACAAATTTGGATCATGAGGACTATTATGGAATCCTTGAATTTTAAAATATTCATCACTTTTAGTATACCAAGCCCTTGGAGCTTGTTTCAATCCATATGGAGACTTCCTTAATTTAAAAACCAAGTGTTCTTGTCCCAAAATTTCAAATCCTTGGGGTTGTGTCATATGGATTTCTTCATCAATTTCACCATTCAAAAATGTATTTTTAACATCCATTTGGTGAAGAGGCCACTTGAAATGTGCTACCAAAGCTATAATACTCCTGACAGTACTAATCTTTCCTACTGGAGAAATTTTTTCTGTGTAATCTATTCCCTCTTTTTGTGAGTACCCTTTGGCCACTATTCTTTCCTTGTGCTTTTCAATACTTCCATCTGATTTGAACTTAGTCTTATACACCCAATTATTGTTAACCACATTCTTACCCTTTGGTAACTCCACTAATCCCCAAGTTTTATTCTTTATCAAAGAATCATACCCACTTTGCATAGCTTGTTTCCATTCATGTTGTCCCTTATCCTCATTATATGTCTGAGGATAGTTGGTCTTCATTATGGTGGTCATTAAAGCGTACTTAATTTGTTGTGTCTTTTGATAAATATCTTGAATACTCTTGGTCTTTGGAGGAGGACTATATTCCTCAACTATGTTAAATATTTCCTTAGAACTGTCACACATTTCAAAATCATTGGAAGACTCATGATTATCTATGGGCACTTGTGGAATGAGAGAGAATTTTTTCATATCATCAAACACTTCATTAAACTTAACATCCCTACTTGTGAACACATCTTCCACACTAGGATCATAAAACCTATATCCTTTCGTTTGATCATCATACCCCACAAAGATGCACTTAACACTTTTCTTATCAAATTTTCTTTCTATAATCTCATCTAGTATATGAGCATATGCTTCACATCCAAACACTCTAAAATATTTAACATTTGGTTTCCTCTTACTCCATGCTTCTTCGGGAGTAATATTTTGCAAACAACTTGTGGGAGATCTATTTAAAACATGAGATGTAGTATTAACAACCTCAGTCCATAGAAATAAAGGAAGATCCTTGGATTGTATCATACAACGTGCCATTTCTACTAAAGTCCTATTCTTCCTTTCATAAACACCATTTTGTTGAGGAGTATATCTAACAATAATTTCCCTCTTGATTCCATGATACTCACAAAAAGATTTGATCTTGTCATTCACATATTATCCACCATTATCAATTATTATTCACTTGATCTTATTTCCACTTTCATTTTCCACAAGATCTTTAAACATTTCAAATTTGTTAAATACTTCATCCTTTTTCTTTATGAAGTAAACCCAAACTTTCCTTGAAAAATCATCAATGAATGTCAAGATGTACCTAGCTCCTCCCTTTGATGTGGGATTCATAGGGCCACACAAATCACTATAGACAAGTTCAAGGATTTTTCTTGCCCTCCATGTAGACCTCTCAAAAGTGTCTCTATGTTGTTTACCAACCATGCATCCTTCACACAAATTTGTGTTTACCTTTATCCATGGTAGTCCATCAACCATATCCATTTTTGAAATCACAACCAAACTTTGATAGTTTAAGTGACCATATATTTGATGCCATAGCTCACTTAAGGATGATCTTGTAGTAATATAAGATTTCTTATCAACAAATGCTAAAAATTTATAGATTCCATCATTCTCAACTCCTATAGCCACTATTTTGTATCCATCATTAATATTCTTGATTAAACACTTATCTGAATAAAACTCCACCTTATAACCATGTTGAGTTATTTGACTCACTGGAAGAATATTTTTGGTTAACTTAGGTAAAAGATTCACATTAGTTATTTCCAATTGTTTACCACCATTTCCTTTCATTGAAATTTTACCTACTCCTTTAATATCATGTGAACTATCATCACCGAGAAATATTATTCCACCTTTTGTTTCTTCTAAAGAGCTAAAAATGTTTTTGTTGTAAGTCATATGTTGGCTAGCTCCTGAATCAATATACCATGCATTTCTTGAATCACCTTGAGCAGCTAAAGAAGCTATCATTATATGATGATCACCCTCTTCTTGAACAAAATTTGATATCCTTCTTTGATTAAATCTCCTTTGTGATTTCTTAAAACATTGATTAATTTTATGTCCTTGTCCACAATTATAACATATGATAGCAGTTTATCCTTTAAAGTTACTTTTGTAATTTCTCCATTCATTTTTTTGCCTTTGATGACTTTGTCTATTTTGATTGTCTCTTTGTTGACTCCATTGCCTTTGATTATTTCTATGTTGATTCCCTTGATTTATTCTTTGATTTGGATATGATCTTCCTTGATTGTAATTCTTATATTTCCCTCTAGCTATAAATGCTGGACTCTTGTTAGACTCACTTGTAAAATTTTTAAGTCTTTCTTCTTCATTCAATAAAGCACCACACACTTCTTCTAGCTTGATATTCTCAAATTTTCCAGTTAGTTCCAATGTACGAATGAAATTATTGTACTCATCTGGAAGACTTTCAATTAAAAAATCTATGATTTCAGAGTCTTTATACTCAACCTTCATCATTGCAAGTTGATTTCTTAAATTTTTCAATTTAGCAATATGATCGTTCATGCTATCTCCTCCTTTTATTTTCAAATGAGTTAATTGCTTCTTAATGTCCATCACTTTTAACTTACTAGCTCTTTCATACATTATTTTTAGAGTTTCCCATATTTCTTTTGTTGTTTTCAAATTTTGAACACAAAGCCTAATCCCTGGACTGATTTCCCATAAAAGTGTAGCACGTGCATTCAAATCTATTTTATCCCATTTTTCATGTTTGCCTTGATCTGTAGATTTTTCTTCTGTTGCTAGTTCCCATAAACCTTTCATTTGTAAAATCAAATTCATCTCACATTTCCAACTAGCATAATTAGATCCATCTAATTTTTCACTAAGTACAATATTAGACATCTCAGTGGCAGCCATATAAAAAAACACAATAAAACTCCCAAACACACAAACACCAAGTCTCTCACAAATATTGTGTCTTGATATTGGCCTTCTTACGAGCCAAACAAACAAAGACTTTTAAAAAACTGATGCCTTACAAATATTGAACTCTTCACTTCAACCCCCCCCCNTTCACCCCCCCCCCCCAAAAAAAAAAAATACCACTTTCCACTTTTTCTTGAACAACTACAAATTGTTCAAAGTGCACTTACAAGAATAATGACTTTTGAATACACTTGATCACCATATTATCAAACAACCCTAAGGCATACACCATTTTTTTTAAATCTTCAAAACAAACATACTTTCATTTCTCATGACAAGGACATTCAATACTCTAGAAATGACATTATCAACATCTTAAAAATAACCATTTTCACTATCTTCATTAGATAGAAAAACTTAACAATATAATGTAGCATGCACTACTCTCTCACATAGTAATTCAATTTCAGCAACTTTTGCATACCTTTTAGCAGCAATTTTTCTTCAATACTATCAACACAATTTGTTCTTGTCCTCACTCCTTGAACATGCCCCTGCACACAGATTGTACAATTGTCCCCAGTCTTCATTGCCTTCCTTTCTTGCAAATGCTTCAAACAACCATCTGTATTCAACAATCTGCAATCTTCTATTTACTGAGCTTACACAACCTATACTCAAATAAAAGATAGCCAATACTTAAACTCATGGAAAATACTACAGAGCTAGCTTAGCTCTGATACCATGAAGAAAAATAGAGACAGAGGAGAAATACAAATAGACAGAAATGAGAAATACAGAACACACTGATTGGATCAATGAAAATGGCTTGCTCAAGCATTCTATTTATAAGAAAATATACAATAAATTTGTAGAAGACTGTAGATTAAAAGTAGTTGGAATATTAATAAAATTAGTTGGAATGGACATCTATAGATGGCTATGAACGACTGTAGGTGGCTATGAACAGCTGTAGTTGGCTGCACGTGAAGTTCATGACTAATAATTAAGTTATGTTAACACCTCTGCTATCCTCTATTTGAGAGTGTCAAAAATATTGTTGGCATTGTTCTTTCCAATTGATGACTTTCTTTATTTTTTGAAATTTCAACCCTTCTTCTAAGGGTGCAGCTATGGTGGCATATCCTTTAATGGTACAATAACTAGTGTGTACTGGGAACATTTTTACTATCATGGCATTGTTTGGTGGTTGTAGGTTCATGGTTAGAGCAATTTTTGTTGGGTCTACCATTAAACCATCTTTACAAATGATCTATGTCTGAGTAATGTTCCAAAGGGGATCACAAACATCATTTCTTTAAGTTCAAATATATTTGCACGTTTCCACATTTCTCTAGCATTTTTTGGAGTGCCTAGATATGATTTTTTACCAGCGCATATATCGCTCAATCATCCAGGTGTACTCCTAAAATGTCATTAATAAATTCCTTGAAAGTATTAACCTTGATATGGGTGAAACTAGTAGGGATATTTTTAAGCCTGAAAGGCATTGCATTGTAAACGAAGAATCCCCATTTAGTGGAAAATTTTGTTTTGGGTTGGTGTTCTTCCCATATCCAGACCTGATGGTATCCAACAAACCCATCAGAGAATGCATAGATCTCCCTTTTGGCAATATATTCTAGGATTTCCTTTGTGAAAGGGGTAGGGAATTGATCATGTATGCATGCCTTTTTCAACTCCCAAAAATTTACACAAACCTAGATTTCTCCCATCTTTATATTTTGTAAATATAACTTATCCATTATGAGTCTCCTGTTGGTTTAATTAATCTGATTGTCAACATCTTGTCGAGTTCTATCTTTACTTTTTGCTTCATGTTAGGATTTAGGAGATATGATATTTTCTGGCATGGTTTGTTTCCCTCCTTTAGTTGTATCTTCTTAGTTTTTACTTCCTCCTTAATAACTTTCATTCATGTAAAAGTTTGGGGAAATAACTCTTATACTCTATTAATATTAATAGTTCAATAATTGATGTGACGAATGGTTCTTCCTAGTAGTTTGTGATCCTTTCCATTTTTGGGTTATTTGATGCAGTTGTATTTTCCTCTCAGAGATTCAATGGTTGATTGTAATAATGTTTACCAGAGTCCTTTAGTTCAGTTCTCATTCTCCTTCTCCTACTTGAATATCAAGCTTGAATTTTTGCCTCTTCTTCCTCTTCTTATATTTTGTAGCACCAATTTTGTACTAGTTGTGTCCTTTTTTCCAACCACTACTAGTTTCCATACTCCTTGATTCTAGCTTATGGGTTAGGTTATAAGGATATGCTCTTTGGTGATGGGTTGAATATGATCTCCTTGATTCTGATTAGAGCCCTATATATCTATTGTTTTTCATCAATAAATGAAATTGTATAAATAACGTCTTTCTGGACATCATCCCATTACCTTGTTTCTTCTCTCATTTCATTATTGATATACCATGTTTGTACTACCAGTGTTAAGTCCAATAGATCAAGATGCAAAGCATTGAGTTCCTTTCTTTAGGCTTTTTTGTTTGAAGTGGTTGCATGGCAAGAATGTAAGCTAAAGATTGAAGGAGTGAGGGTAAGTTGAATAGCATGAAATACATTTTTGAAAGAGTGAGGTTAACATGGAGAGAATTTGACACATTATTAGGGTACATCGATAATCACTAAGATCTATTCTGACATCTAAATATTATCTTGATTTCTAGGTAGGGATTATAGATTTGAGAAATAAAATAAACATATGATTGAGTCAACTATTGATCTCTTGTATACCAGGGCCTACATGAATTTTTTTTTTTAATAATTCCATTGTGTCATTAGCCACTACTACTTAATTTCTTAACATGTTGTAGATAGAGAAGTTGGACTAGTATTCGAAGTAATTCCACTTGCCTTTCTCCAAGTTTAGAGAATTTATCAACCAAAGTCAACCTGATATTTAGACACAACAAAATACCAGATGAATTCTATGTTGGAAATGAGATAAGTAACTGAGAGGGGAGGGGTGAATCAGTTACTTCAAATCAAATCCCTTATCCCTTAGATGTCTTAAACAATATAACACTGTTACTCAGTCATTTAAGATATTCTTCTATAACTCAGGTGTCAAAGCAATCTTTATGATATCCAATGCAATTATACTTTAGTGATTAAGTGAAAAAAAATAAAGCATGAAAAAAATAACATATACACAGGTGACACCAAGATTTAACATGGAAAACCAATATGGGAAAAACCACCAATGTAACTAGTTACTATTTTTCACTCTTCTAAAGTGAGCCCTATTAGGAGCCAACCCTATTAAAGGTTAAAAAAACACACTATTAGGTGTGACCCTGTTAGAGGATTTAAATCACCCCGTGAGGAGTGGCCTTGTTAGAGGTCTTCAACACTTCAACATAGAAATGCTACCTTGTGAGAGGATTTACAAAAAATGCTGTTAAGTCTACTCTGTTAAGAGATTTGAGATCACTGCTACAATTGTTAGAAAGTAAAAATGAATTGACCTGTATGTGTAAGAAACTGTCTTTGCTGATTCAGATCTTTGTTTAGATTATAACTAGATCCTTGTTGATCAAATGTTCTATTGTAGCTCTGAGTGTTCTGTAATCAATCAGAATCCCATCTGATTTTTCCTTCACTCTTCATATCATAGAAGTCCACACTTCTTCTTATCTTTAACCTTTCACACACTCACACATTCAATCCAAACTTGACCTTTCATATATATGATAAGCCCTGTCAAGTCGGATTGAATATACTTCTAAATAAGTAATAAATCACAATTTAGTCGGCCTCATATAAACAATTAATTATAGAATGTAAACCATTGTTATTCAGTTGACACTAAATAATAAAATTGGTTAACACCGAAGTTATTTAATGCCCAACCATGATGGAAATGCCCGAGTGACTTGGTCAACACTGAACATCTTCAATACCTGACTAATCTTGGTCAACACTAAAAACTCTTTCCATTTACCAAATGTGCTCGGTCTGGATGTAGACATTTGTGTAACATCACTACATAACTGTATATACATGTGTAACATCAATGACAATACACAATTGAATAATTTTCTTCAACAATCTCCATCTTTGGCATTGATGGAAACACAACATGTCATAATACAAAGAATTGTAGATCAACAAAACACTTTCTTTAATGTCTTTAGCTTCATTCTGATTCTTATCTAAAAACTCCCTCTTTCATCAAACTCTGTCTCTTGATTAATTTCTTTTTCTTTTGTATTATATCAAACTCTCCCTCTTTGACAACAGATGCCAAAGACTCCATCTCCACAAATACTAAATATCAATACCAATAGTCAATACTATTTCTCTTTGAAGTCGTAATGTACTTGAATGTACTAATTCATCTGCAATGGGCTCTGATGTACCTGCATCAACTGATAGATCTTCACTATGGCTCGGGTTGATGCATCACTAAACTACATTTTAGTGAGCTTTAGTTAGGGGAAGGACCCCTAGCTTTCCTCTAAGATACAAAAATTCATCCTTAGGTAAAGGTTTGGTGAATATGTCTGCAACTTGTTCTTTAGTACTCACATATTCCAACCTTACTTCTTTATTATGTACCATTTCCCTCAAGAAATGATACTTTATTTCTATATGCTTGGTTTTGGTGTGCATCATAGGATTATTTGAAATGTTAATGACACTGGTGTTATCACAGTAGATAATAATTGGTTCTTTTACTTCTTCCTTCATTCTTGACAATAGCTTCTTGAACCATATGATGTTTGAATAGTTCACTTCTGCAACAACATATTCTGCCTCTCCTGTAGACTGAGAGATACAATTCTATTTCTTGTTAGTCCAAGACACTAACCTCTTTCCAAGAAAGAAAGCTCCACCACTGGTGCTTTTCCTGTCATCAACACTTCCACCCCAATCAACATTAGTGAATGTCTTCAAGTCAAAGTTCCCACCTTTCTTATACCATAAACTATAGTCTTGAGTACCCTTCAGATATATCAAAATTCTTTTGATTTCCATTAGGTGATTGTCTCTAGGATTAGCTAAGAATATTGCAACAATACCAATTGCTAATGCAATATCAAGTCTGGTGTGAACAACATATTGCAATTTTCCAATCATGGATCTGTAGTTGGTCTGATCTACCTCCTTTGAATCATCATCCTTAGACAATTTTTGTCTAGTACACATGGGTGTTCCAACAGGTTTGGAATCTTCCATTCCAAATTTCTTGAGTATCTCCTTGATATATTTGATTGAGTAATGTAGATACAATCCTTCATTTGATGAACTTGTAGTACAATAAAGAATTTTATCTCACCAAACATAAACATCTCAAACTCTTTACTCATAGCTATAGAGAATACTTTGCATAAGTCATCATATCCGATGAATAATATGTCATCAACAAATATCTCTGCTAACAATATTTTTTTCTGTGGTCCTTCTTTAATGTACAAGCTACTGTTATCATTGGTTCTCTAAAATCCAATATTTACTAGGTAACCATGCAGTCTTTCATACTAGGCTTTGGGTGCTTGCTTCAGTCCATACAATGCTTTGTGTAGCTTGCAAACCATATTCCTTTTGCTAGGATAAAGAAATCCTTCAGGTTTCTCAGTGTAGACTTCTTCTTCTAGGATTCCATTTAGAAATGCAGATTTCACATCCATTTGATATACTTTGTATCCTTTATGTTCTATATATGCCAGAAGAGTTATGACTCCTTCAAGTCTTGCAACAAGAGCAAAAGTTTCTCCATAATCAATAACCTCTTCTTGAGCATATCCTTTACAAACTATTCTGGCCTTGTTTCTAAAAACTTCACCATTTTCATTCATCTTATTTCTAAAAACCCACTTGGTTCCAATCGCATTCTTGTCCTTTGGCCTAGGAACAAGAGTCCAAATTTTGTTCTTCTCAATCTGATCAATTTATTCATTCATTACCTCTATCTAACTTTCATCATTCAATGCATCTTTAACAGTTCTAGGTTCAAATTCACTTAGTAAAATGTACCTTTGATTTTGTTCCTTGTCATTACACCATCTATCTGATCTCCAATTATTTTCTCAGGTGCATGATGCCTTCTAACATACTTGGAGAGTACTGGATCCTTCAGTCTTGATTCTAGACTTGATACACTAGGTCTATCATTCTCAAACATTCTTTCCCGTTCTTCTATCTGATGCTCGGGTTCCACTATCTGTGACTCGGGTTCCACTATCTGTGACTCAGATTCCACTGTCTATGACTTGGGTCCCTCTATCTGAGACTGGGTTCCCTCTGTCTGTAACTCAGTCTCTTCTACCAGTAGCTGGGGTTGCACAATCTGAAAATTAGGTTGTATAATTTGTGTTAGTATATTTAGTGGTTGAAAGTTCAACTGTCCAATTACGATTACACAAGTCATAGGCATAGTATCAGGTTCATGATACAGAAAGTTCCTGTAGTCTTCAGGCACTTTACTTCTTTTCTCTTCACATCTTTTTGCAAACTCATCAATCTTGACATGTACACTTTCTATGACTTTGTGAGTAGTAATATTCAGACATTTGTATGATTTTCTTTTACATGAGTAGCCTATGAATATTCCTTCATCACTTTTTGCATCAAGTTTTCCATTTCTTGCTTCCTTCAAGATGTATCATTTACTTCCAAATACTTTGAAATAATGAACATTAGGTTTATAGCCATACCATAATTTCAAAAGGTGTCTGGCTACTACCTTTCTTCAGTTGAACTCAGTTCAAGGTGAACACTGTAGTGTTGATGGCCTCCTTCCAATATTTGGCAACAATATTCTTTTCAATCATTAGGGTTCTGGCACAATCCATAATGGATATGTTTCTCATTTCCACTTTTCCATTTTTCTGTGGTGTACCAGGGGCAAATACCTATCTTTTGATTCCTCTTTCATTATAGAATTCATTGAAATCATTAGAAATGAATTCTCCTCCTCTGTCAGATCTTAGGCATTTTAGTTTCTTTCATGTTTCCTTTTCAACTCTTGCAAGATACCATTTGAATTTTTGAAAAGATTCTATTTTTTCTTTGAGAAACATGATAGTCATCATTCTGGAATGATCATCAACAAATATAATAAAATAATTTTCTCTAGTATAGCTTGTTGTTCCAATTGGTCCACAAAGGTCAGTATGTGCCAATTCCAAGCTTTCATCAGTATTGTAATTCTTTCTCTTGAAACTTGTCTTGCTCATCTTTCCGATTTGACATTGTTTGCATATTGCTAACTCGGGTTTCTTCAAAATAGGAATACCTCTGACTCTCTTATTCTTTCTTATGTTTACCATATTATCAAAATTTACATGACACAACCTTTTATTCCATAACCAACTTTCTTCTACTTGTGCAATAAAGCATGAAATTTTAGTGATATCAAGATAGAATAGATTACCTTTTGTTTTCTTGCCAGTTCCGACTAGGTTCCCTTTACCATCTAGGAGCTTGGCCTTAGCATTCATGAATTCTACCTTGAAGCCAATGTTGTTAAGTTGTGCTACACTGAGTATATTTCTCCTTAGTCCTTCAACCCAATAAGAATTATCACATTTGATTCCTTCTGTCAGAGTAATGCAACCTTTTCCTTTCACATAGCAGGGTTCATCATTCCCAAAATTGACACTCCCACCATTGTAGTCCTCAAGATGTTCAAATTTTGTGTTATCACCGGTCATGTGATGAGAACAACCACTATCAATTATCCATGTTTCATTTTTACTAATATGTGAGAAAAGTGCTGTCTTTTCATCTTCTTCATCTGACTCATCCTTAATAGAAATATAAACCATTTCATCTTCTTCTTCATCACTATCATAATCTTTAGCAATATAACAAGACTTCTTACCTTTGTCCTTGTAGCTCTTTTAGTTCTTGAAATCTTTCTTGCATTTGAACTTGTTGAACTTTTTCTCATCTTTGTCTTCTTTGTTCGGACACTTGGCAGCAATGTGACCAACCTCATTTCATGAGAAACAAATCAATGACATTTTACCTTTGTATTTTCATTTGGCATCTCTCCTTGCAAGTAATGCTTCAATGATATCTAGATCTTCATCATCAGATTCATCATCACTATCACTTTCAATATGCTTCCCTTTTGAGTATCTATCCTTCTTACCAAGGTTTAATTTAGCTTTGAATGCAGACTCAATATTGCTAGAGCTAGGAGAATAATTGTCAAAATTGTCCATCTCAAAAGATGTAAGCCTTCTAACTAATGTATCCAGATTTATATCCTTATTGCACCTCATCTATT
This sequence comes from Thuja plicata, assembly GCA_018584345.1. NCBI lineage: Eukaryota > Viridiplantae > Streptophyta > Pinopsida > Cupressales > Cupressaceae > Thuja > Thuja plicata. Next base: position 1,353,801 of record MU227709.1, on the reverse strand, counting down.
GAATAGCTGAAACTCTAATAGCATAGATAGGAAGTAAAGTTATTTATACCTTGCTAAACACTATTGTATCTTCAATTATTCCTCCTGCAGCTCTGATGGCACTCACAATCTTCTTGATTCTTTCACTTTATTTTGTAATGTCTTCTCTTTCTTTCATTTTCATTTGATCAAATTTTCCTCTGAGACTTTTTTCTTTGGCTCTCTTTACATTTGCGTCTCCTCCATGAATGTCCTGTAATTTCTTCGACATATCATAGGATGTAGGGAAGTCCTTGAATTCATCAAATTCCAAGTAGCTTAGTGAAGAATCTATATCAATCATCATTATGTTATGAAGCTTTCGCTCCATCATCTGTTCCACAGTCATAGTTGTTGCTGGTTCCACATATTTACTGTCCAAAAATTGCAAACCAACATCTCCAATAGTAGATAGATGTAGCTTCATCATCTCTTGCTACGCAAGGAAGTTGTCTTTGTTTAGCTTTGGTATCTCCCTTTTGTAAGACATATATGATCTTTATCTAAGGCCTTAAAGCCTTCTCTGAAAGCACTTGAAGCTTTGATACCAATTGCTTGAAATGAGATAAGTAACTGAGAGGGGAGGGGTGAATCAGTTACTTCAAAACAAATCCCTTGTCCCTTAGATGTCTTAAACAATATAACACTGTTACTCGGTCAATTAAGATATTATTCTATAACTCAGATGTCAAAGCAATCTTTATGATATCAAATGCAATTATACTTTAGTGATTAAGTGCATAAACATAAAGCATGAAACAAATAAAATGTATACAGGTGACACCAAGATTTAACATGGAAAACCAATATGGGAAAAACCACCAATATAACTAGTTACTATTTTTCACTCTTCTAAAGTGAGCCTTGTTAGGAGCCAACCCTGTTAAAGGTTACAAAAACACACTGTTAGGTGTGACCCTATTAGAGGATTTAAATCACCCTATGAGGAGTGGCCTTGTTAGAGGTCTTAAACACTTCAACATAGAAATGCCACCTTGTGAGAGGATTTACAAAAAGACTGTTAAGTCTAATCTATTAAGAGATTTGAGATCATTGCTATAATTGTTAGAAAGTAACAATGAATTGACCTGTATGTGTAAGCAACTATCTTTGCTGATTCAAATATCTATTCTAATTATAACTGGATCCTTGCTGATAAAATGTTCTATTGTAGCTCTGAGTGTTCTGTACTCAATCAAAATCCCATTTGATTTTGCCTTCACTCTTCATATCACAGAATTCCACACTTATGCTTATCTTTAACTTTTCACACACTCACACATTCAATCCAAACTTGACCTTTCATATATATGATAAACCTTGTCAAGTCGGCTTGAATATAAGTAGTAAATCACAATTTAGTCGACCTCATATAACCAATTAATTATAGAATGTAAACCACTATTAGTCGGCTAACACTGAATAATCAAATCGGTTAACACTGAGTTTCTTTAATGGCCGACCATAATTGAAATGCCTGAGTGACTCGGTCAACACTGAACATCTTCAATACCCGACTGATCTCAGTCAACACTAAAAACTCTTTCCATTTACCAACTGTGCTCAGTCTGGATGTAGACATTTGTGTAACATCACTACATAAGTGTATACATATGTGTAACATTAATGGCAATACACAATTGAATAGTTTTCTTCAACATTCTAAAGTTATCTTTAGTGTTTGGCAGAACTCATAAACCTTAGGATTGCATATTAAATGTATTAACTTCTTACAAAAATTCCTCCAACAACCATACATTTTGAGGAGAAAAAGGTTTTAATGCTTAAAAATGGTAAGCATGAGATTACCTACAAGCTTCATGTGGACCCCACTGTCAGCTTCTCTAATACTAAGCCACTGACCCTTCATAAGTTTAAGCATTTTCCAAAGTGCAAATTAATGTCAGATTAGTTGGACAACAATTACAAGCAATTCACAGAAATAAATCAACATCATTTAGCTTAGAAAGATGAAATGAAGCAGAGGTGTAGGGCCATTTCTCAAATCCATTTTATTGTAGAGTATGGAGGAAATGCATTTTGAAGAGAAAACTCCTAAAAAATTATACCAAATACAAATTGACATGAATTATAACACTAACTACTAGAGTCTATGAATTTCTACATAATTAGGACAAAGGCTTACGCTTGGACCATGCAGGTCCTACATTTGGGTCATGTAGGCTCCTCCATAACCTCATCCACACATATGAGATGTTATAGGTAGGAGCATAAAAATTACTCCTCCAACATCAATACCTCCCATCCACAAATGGTTTGATTACAGAAAGCTTCGTAGCTCTGATTGCAAAGAGAAATGTAAATTCATAAAATGACAATTAATAATGATATATTTGTCAATTATCAAAATTAAAGAATTAAGTACTATTAGTCTTGAAGAGGTGTAGAAACATATCAATTTTAAACTAGATGGAGTGAACAAATTTAGAAAATAAACAATTTGCTCCATTGCAAGTGGTGGATGGTTTGATTTTTGGTCATGGCTTTCCTAAATATTTGGCACAATGCCCTAAAATGTGTAAATATACAAAATTCCATTAATACAATTAGTTACATCAAGTCTTTATAGATTAAAATGGCCCATGACACATGTACTATAGGGCCATGCCTTGTTCAAAGTTGCCTTTTAATGTGAAGGTGTTTTCTAAATAAGTAAGTTTTTTAGTTATGACTATTAATCTTCTATATGTAAAGATATGAATACATTAAAAATAACTTATTTTTTATATAATTAAAATAAAATATTATAAATTAAGAAATAAGAGGCTTTTTTATTAATTATTTAATGAATTCAACCAATTATATAAATAATTGTATTAAATACATCAATTAAAAAATAAATTCAAATACTTATAACTATTTTAATTAGAAACTAAGATAGAGTTTTAATTTTTATTTCTAAATCAGTAGTCAGAGATTCACTGAATCGAGTTCTTATAGATTCAATAGTTCTGTAACTAAATAATTACATAAGCATATGTATGTTTTGACTTTTACTGACAGTCTGATCTGTACTTTGTATTTACAGAATTTATGATACTGATGATAACAAATTCTTATTGTGAATGCAGATGTAATGGAGAACTGATCGCTGGTAATAACATGTGCTTTGTGATTGATTTCAAATGATAATCTTGTAACATTTCATATATTCTTATATGAAATGAATGGTTAATCATAAATTTGAAATTAAAAATAACTCTGGAAATTTTATTTGATTCCTTCCATGTTCTCTTCTAGGTGAGTCATTAACACCACCATTAGTGAGGACAAACTTAGTGCAAAAATAATGAGAAAGAAGTTGTATACCTATCATAACGTCCTCTATAATCACCCATTTAAGCTAGGGGTATTTAAGTTGATTTGGCATCATTATGAATGAATATGCTCAGGACTGAATGGCATGGCATCCACCTTTATTTCTTACACTCAATCATTCTTTTATCATGCTACATGATTGGATGATTTAATTATATGGAGGATTAGATGATATATTTATATCAACAATATTACCCTTCCATGCACACACATATTTACAACAAGATGTTGCATGCCTTCTTATATTTAGCTATGTAAAGTTATATGCAAGTACCAACCCCAAGAGCTTTGAGCTATTAGTGTAGATACTGAACTTCCAACATAAAAGCCACATCAACTATAAACAAAAATAAGGGAGTCAGTCAACTAAGTCAAAGGTATATTCCACATATTGACAAGACAAAATTTATTTCTATTAAGATAATGTAAAAAAGGAACAAGGTTCGACCAAATTATCGACCCGATTAAGCAACACAGGAGTCCATAATCAAGAAGAGTGTCAACCAACTATCAACAAAAATATACAAAAGAGAGACTTCAACCAAAATGTTGAAGTGCATAAAACACAAGAACCTTGCTTACAAAGGAGCAGAGATTTTACAAGAGTCATCAATTGGCTATCATAAGAGTGCAAATATCAATACAATAGACCAAAGGTCGATACAAAGAATCATAAAATTCTAACATGAAGATCTTCTTGTCAAGAGCTCTAGAGACCTGCTACACACAAATATCAGGGCAAGAATATTATGAGAGTGCATTTCCACCCTACCACAAAGCACTTATGCTTCCCAGAATCTTTCATGACATGAAAGATACCCAGCCCAACTAGAAATAGTCTAACAAAGTAAAACGGACCGAAGTAATGAAATTGTGTGACAAGATACATCCATATTCAAATTACAATAAACACATCATGGAATTCCAAAACCATTTCTAAATAAAACTGATTCCATTTCACAAATATGGATAATGTTGTGCAAGATTCTTACTTATTGCATAGTACAAGTTTCATGGGTGTATTCAACATACATAAAGAACACAAGTAAAATTCTTCTATTAACTATCAAATCATGTCAAGTTCAAAGTTTCACCAATATCTATCTGGTTCAAATAGTAAGTGTAACTTGGTTTCATACTAGTTCATGGAGAAAACTAAAGAATGCATAAATAGGTATAAATGTATACTTCACTTCAAGGTATTCATGGAAATTTAACATATTCAGGAAGTATAAACATATATCAAATGAATAATAGGCACAACATGTTTATAAGTCTAAGAAATTTTAAAGTCTATGCTTCCCTCTATTTCTACTCATCAAGATTTTACATTTATCTCTTTTATCTAAAAAGTAGGAGCAACACAATTTACCCCAAACACTAAACACACTCAAGAACACTATTCTATGCAAATCCAACACACAATTAATGATTCTATGTGAAATTTCATATCTTCAATCATGACATACTAAGAGAAACCTTTGGAGGTGCTAATGATATCTCACACCCTATTCATTACATCTGTCCTTATATTTAGGACATTTATTAAGAGCATTACACGTTTCAAATTTAAACTATATGCAATGCCATAAAGAAACCCCTAAGTTATTTGTACAAAGGAAAAAACATCATAGCTTAAAGGTCATTCTCATTACCAAGCTCTCAAGGATATTTAAATAAAAATATACAGGATCATACATCCTTCTAATATAAAATGAAAAAGTCTTTTATCAAATCCTTACAATATATCCAATTGATAGTGTTTTCTAATTCCAACCTGACTAAAATACTTTAAGATCTCTATGCTACTAATATCATGAACACCTAAGGATCTCTTCCTTTAAATGATAATATTTAATCTTTGGTTTTCCAAGGGTTCAATTTATCCTTAGAACAATTATATCTTCACAAACATCAACCTTTATAATTTATTTCTTTACCACAATAAGATAACTCCTATGGTTGGGGATTCTATAGGGCATACGAACATGGTCCTGATTATAGAGAACATGTACTTTATATAAAAATGTACTACAATAAACTTCCCTTAGTTAAGTTATTTAGTGTCTAAAAAAAAATGATAAAAAGATCCATACCCAACTGGTTAGTTATGCACCACCAAGGCTAAGGTCCAAAGTTTAAAGGAACAATATAATATGTTAAAGGGAAAGGAAATGTTTTTAAGAAAATTTCAATCGGTGAATACACTTTACCATACCCACCATGTAGCTAAGCAAGAATTTGGATTGCTGTGATGCATAGGGGAATGCTTTACAGACTCCCCAATTAACAACAAGACACACCCGACTATAAGCCTCAATAACAATCAAGTTTTATTGCTAAAATATGAGTGTTCTCTAATCTCATTGATAATGTACACGCATAAAATAAAATATGAAATAACCATGGTACAGTAAAGAGATAGCAACAATCATACATCAGTTCTAAGGTTCTCTAGCAAATCCACCAATCTAAACCATGATTGATAACTCTAATTTAAAGAAACTTACTCTCTGGAACCACATGGTGATAATCACATCCATTTTACATGGAAATAAAAATTCCTAATCTATTTGAATTGATTAATTTATTTTCCATTACCAACATACAAGATGAGAAATATAATCAAGCTTAGCAATAAGACAAATTCCATATCCATTTAGAAAAGCTGTAATCCTATTTCTGATTTCAATACCTAGTTCAAAATAAAATCAAAAGCCATACCTCAATAACATGTCAAATCAATCCAAAGCAATATGTGGTTTTGGATCCTGCCCGTGTGCTAGAGGAGGATAGTAAGGAGTGTTTTGGATAATATCCCCAAGCATGAGATCTTCATAGGTATTTCATATCTGTGACTCAAGATTTTGTAGATCCCCAGCTTCTGCCAAAGCTTGAAAAATCCTGAAGAGCCTGACAGGTTCCATTTGTGTGAGACACAGAGCACATCCTTTGTAAATGAAGTTAACTGCATCATCAAGCCTCTCTTTTTCAGAAGAGAGATGGTAATATAATTGCTTCACCCACCTTATCAAAGTACATAACAATCTCCACCGCTGAATATAGTGCGTTTCCCTTATCTTTCTTTTCCACGCGGCTTCTCCTCACCTCTTCTTACTTCACACCGCTTCCTTATTCTTACCGCATTTCCCATTTTATTTACTTATGGTAGGAAGAGTGTCCCTCCCTCCAAATAGCCACAGTCCTCCTTCTATCATGTGTTTTGTCTCCTTTCCTTATGCGTTGTCCTTCTTCCAACAGTGATCTATCTAGAATGATGACCCATGGATGAAGACTCCCAACACAACCATAAATGCAGACGATGGGGTTGGTGGTAGAAAAATAATATCTTCCAACTCATAATAAGTTGAACATTAGTTGAAGTATGATGAATCATGTTGTGACATCCTCCCCCCATTAGAAAATACATCATCCTCGATGTCTCACTCAGTTCACTTCTTAAACCATCAAGATTTTAAGAGACAAGAATCACATAATAAATACCTTCATTAACAAACTTTTAAGACAATACAAAAGTATGTACCCATGAGGTAAAATTTCTTAGTAAAACTTAAAACTAGTATTTAGCATTTCTAATTTATTCTATTCTTTAAATTCGTAAGCATTTCAGTAGAAGTAACACACATTCAACAAAAAAATAATTCTCAAAAGCAATGTAGATGTACATTGAAAACAACACAAGGTAAAGTAAACATGTACAAGCATCAATTAATCATCTCGTAGACCATTTCTAAGTGAGTGTGTGCATTCTATTACCACCTTACAATTTTACAAGGTTAGATTACCTCTTTCCAACAATATTCCCCCTCTCTTATAATGTGTCATTCCATCTGTTATATACACAGGAACAACATGAAAGCATCAGTTCATATCGTTATCATAACCAAAATAAAAAATATAACATTCCCTTATCTCAATGCTTTCATAATTTACTTACATAATACCCTTATAATAGCAACAAAGCAAACACATACCTGTGCTTAATTTACCATACCGTGACGTTATAATGGATTGAGCACATTACTGACTGCCTTTTACCCACATTCCTGACACACTCTTATATATATTCACTCACAATATTATTATCCCAATTATAATGTCAATGCTTCATAGAAGAAAAGTGTTAATATTTTATATTCAAGAGTAAAAATAATCATTTGCAAAGTTTCAATTAAAATAAGCTCTAGTTCATAACTTGATCATAAGTAAGTAAATTATCCATATGTACCATCTAACACATGGTACTCACTAAGTAAGAAAATTTATCCATGCATACTCGCAATTCCATGTAAAGGTTAGTGGATCCATTCTTCCATTTATGTGACCTAGGCCCTCATGCCCATCTCGTCACAAGAATAATTTAAAAGAAATTTTTAACTCATTTCATCATAAGCAATATGTCTTCATTTCCAAGACAAATGTGAGTCAATAAAGGTTACATCTTACCATAAATAATCATTCTAATTTTTTGCTATGTAATGTAACTATGCTTGATTCCGGCATAGATATTCCAATACATCATGATAATTCATCATTACAAAAAATCAAGTACAATAAGTATGTCATACATCAAGAGTACACATCAAAAGAAAAATCATTAAGGTCAATCAGGTTAGAAGATACATAAGTGTCATTTGAAAAATAAAATATAAAGATTGAACCTAATCTAATAAAATTCTACATAAGAAAAACATGCTAAAAATTCTCTAATGTTGATTCCATAGTCATAGTTGGTCTATCACTATAGACTAATCGATCAAAAAGCTCAAAAAAAGTAATAATGTACACATAATCTCTAAAAATTAATATGAAACAATATCATGAATGCCATTGGACAACTGTCCATCTGCATACTCCGGTCTCCTAAGCCATCGGATAATTTTCCATCTGCAAATCTCAAGACAAGAGTGGTGTTCAGGGCACTTTTCTACCCAACTACAAAGCCTTACAGTTCCTTGGGATTCTACCTACTCACAAAATTCCCAACCTTGCATCCTATAAAAATACAAAAGGCAAGGGTATCTAGTGCATCCATGAAACTAACTAATTTCCATGTATGTCTAAGTAGTTTTAATCACGGATGTGGCAGGGAGATGAAACAAAGGAAACATATTTAAGAAAACATATGCAAAAAACTTTGGCCAAAGCATTTTAATACCATAATTCTACTGGAAGATAGTGTAAAAAAGTAAATATCACTTCCACCCTTCCATGTTTCACCAACATTTAACACCCATCACCGAAAGGTAAGCTTTCCAATTATCTCATATAGTAAGTAAAATAACGCAACTCATGCATATCACATACTTTTTTTTCACACAATAATGTACAAATCAGATACGTGGAAATCACAAAACAAGTCAAGTATTCAAGAATCATGATTTTCATCATGAACAATCACATACATCATAGGCAATCACATATTTTGAGCCATATGATCAAATAAAACATAATACATAAGAAGGAGGAGGTGTTGACCATTCTGTCAAGAACACCCATAGTGTATCATTACAAAAATAATTCTATTCCATTATCATCAATAAATGTTGACCTACTCATCGAACATCAAGTTAAAATACCTCAAGTATAATTTTACGCAATGTCTCATGCATCATTATCCATGTGCTAGAAATATCATAATATATTCATAAGTTGTACTTTTGACACATATTCTATCATCTCAAGGATATCCATGCAATGCTCCTCATAGCATCAAAAACTTACATCAAATGCATATAGATTACTATATATTATTTCATGAAATGCATAACTACTATTTAAAACCATGTTCTTTCTAATGTTATTTAACATTTTATAACTGATAAAATATATTTCAAACAAATATGACTGCAAGAATAAGAATGATATGTTCTTCGCAATCTACTCCCTTATACATTCTATCAATGGTCCACACTGAACATGATAGAGAACATCACTTCACATCATAGGACTAGCAACAAAGAACACACATCCTAGCCACCTCCACATCATAAGATATCTCAAAATCAAAGTTCACAAATTTCAACTCAAAATCACAAAGATGTGTAAAATTAAATAGAAATAAATTTGAACAAGAACCACATTTGATAAAAACACAAGATTTGGTGGCTAGATAGTGACAATAAAACTTAAAATTCAAGCTAGTCCTTCATCACTTCCAAAGTCAAAAATAACATATCCAAATAAATCCAATTTACAAATATAGAGTGACTAAAACTAGCCACAATGAGGGAGTAGAAGCTACACAATATCTTACGTCCAAGGTGTGCTAAAGAACATGACCATGCACTTGGTAAAAGTATATCTCATAGATTACATCACTATGTAATGGCACATTCTATTTTTCCATACAAAATAAACTTTTTAAGTCTTTCATTTTTCTTTCCCCAGTATCATGCAATCCTAAATGCAAGATGAAACATGCAAATGTAGTTACTAACTTTCCAAATAAATTTGTTCTCATACATAATGTGCTAGGATCATTTCACTCATATCCTAGTGCAAAAGTTAATCATCATTTAACTACACAATTAAATCAAAGAGATTTGCCTTCCTTCTTGCTTCACACATGCTAAGAAATAGACACTTAAATTAAGTGCATCACTCACACCCAATATATTCCATAGTTTCTCACTCATTATAGATTATTCAATTTTAAACAGAATTGCAATCACATCAATTTGAGGTACACAATTTACCAAGCATTTCAAAAATGTTGCCTCTTTATAATTTGAAGAGCAAGCAATGACAATAAGTAACCTCACACACATAAGAGGTAAAGTCCTCCAAGTTACTATTTCCACCTCTATAAATCAAAGCAAGAGACATCATTTCCCAACCTGTCAGGAGTAAACATAACTGGGAGACTCAACCATCTACCCAAGGAACTAACACTTACATTCATAGTCCAAGCATTAGTTTACTAACAGTTTGTGCGATTAAGGGTCACAATTAAGCAAAGCGGACTCAAGGCCCTAGAGTGGAACCCAGAGCTCTGATACCATATGGAGAGACTACACTTCTAACATAAAAGCCACATCAACTATAAACAAAAATAAGGGAGTTGGTCAACTAAGTCAAAGTTTGATTCCACATATCAACAAGGAAAAATCTATTTCTATTAAGATAATGTGAAAAAGGAACAAGGTTCGACCAAACTGTCGACCCGATAATGCGACACAAGAGTCCATAATCAAGAAGAGTGTCGACCAATTGTCAACAAAAACATACAAAAGAGAGACTTCAACCAAAATGTTGAAGTGCATTAAACACAAGAACCTTGCTTACAAAGGAACAAAGATTTTACAAGAGTCATCAAATGACTATCATAAGAGTGCAAATATCAATACAATAGATCAATGGTCGATACAAAGAATCATAAAATACTAACATAAAGACCTTCTTGTCAGGAGCTCCAGAGACCTGCTACACACAAACATTAGGGTGAGAATATTATGAGAGCGCATTTCCACCCTACCACGAAGCAGTTATGCTTCCCAGAATCTTTCATGACATGAAAGACACCCAACCCAGCTAGAAATAGTCTAACAAAGTAAACTGACTGAAGTAATGGAATTGTGTGACATGATACATCCATATTCAAATTAAAATAAACACATCATGGAATTCCAAAACTATTTCTAAATAAAATTGATTCCATTTCACAAATATGGATAATGTTGTGCAAGATTCTTACTTATTGCATAGTACAACAAGCTTCATGGGTGTATTCAACATACATAAAGAACATAAGTAAAATTATTCCATTAACTATCAAATTATGTCAAGTTCAAAGTTTCACCAATATCTATCTAGTTCAAATGGTAAGTGTAACTTCGTTCCATACTAGTTCATGGAGAAAACTGAAGAATGCATAAATAGGTATAAATGTATACTTCACATCAAGGTATTCATGGAAATTCAACATATTGAGGAAGTATAAACATATATCAAATGAATAATAGGAAAAACATGTTTATAATTCTAAGAAATTTTCAAGTCTATGCTTCCCTCTATTTCTACTCATCAAGATTTGACATTTATCTCTTTTATTTAAAAAGTAGGAGTAACAAAACTTTACCCCAAACACTAAACACACTCAAGAACATTGTTCTATACAAATCCAACACACAATTAATAATTCTAAGTGAACTTTCGTATCTTCAATCATGACATACTAAGAGAACCCTTGGGAGGTGCTAATGATATCTCACATCCTATTCATTACATCCGTCCTTATATTTAGGACATTTATTAAGAGCATTACACGATTCAAATTTAAAATATATGTAATGACATAAAGAAGCCCCTAAGTTATTTTCACAAAGGAAAAATCATCATAGCTTAGGTCATTCTTATCACCAAGCTCTGTGGGATATTTAAATAAAAATATATAGGATCACACATCCTTCTAATATAAAATGAAAAAGTCTTTTATCAAATCCTTACAATATATCCAATTGATAGTGTTTCTAATTCCAGCCCGATTAAAATACTTTAAGATCTCTATGCTACTAATATCATGAACACCTAAGGATTTCTTCCTTTAAATGATAATATTTAATCTCTAGTTTTCTGAGGGTTCAATTTATCCTTAGAACAATTATATATTCACAAACATCAACCTTTACAATTTATTTCTTTACTATAATAAGATAACTTCTATGGTCGGGGATTCTATAGGGCATATGAACATGGTTCTTATTATAGAGAACATGTACTTTATATAAGAATGTGCTACAATAAAGTTCCCTTAGTTAAGTTATTTAGTGTCTAAAAAAAATGATAAAAAGATCCATACCCAGCTGGTTAGTTATGCACCACCAAGGCTAAGGTCCAAAGTTTAAAGGAACGATATAATATGTTAAAGGGAAAGGAAATGTTTTTAAGAAAAATTCAATCAGTTTCTACACTTTACCATACCCATCACGCAGCTAAGAAAGCATTTGGATTGCTGTGATGCATAGGGGAATGCTTTACAGAAACTCTAATTAACAAGACACACCCAACTATAAGCCCTAAGAACAATCAAGTTTTCTTGTTAAAATTTGAGTGTTCTCTAATCTCATGGATAATGTACAGGCATAAAAGAAAATACAAAATTGTAACCACCTGAATTTGGTCTGTCGCAACTATGGACCCTATTTGCCCTAAGTGTGATCATACCCTTGATTTATGTCCAAACGACCTTGTTACTGCTTGGCATAATTCTTTTAATCAATTTAATATCCTAGGTGATTTTTATCACTGATTTATATTAACTATTATAGCCATACAATTCAAATCAATTTTGACCAATCAAATCAAATCAAAATCAAACATGGCTATAGTATT
>MU227709.1:1275356-1339768 GCA_018584345.1 Thuja plicata | reverse complement strand
TTTTTCTCATTTTTAGCTTAAATTTAGATCAAATCCTTCATACTAGGACATTATTGGTCACTAATTTGGAGCATATTCTGAGGGCTAGATATGCAACTGATTACACTCTTTCTAGTTAGAAGGCAATAGGCCGATATTAGTCGTTTTACATGTTTTGACTAACCTTTCAAGCTAATGCAATGACCTATTGAGTGTTTGTGTCATTTTCAACAAGTACCCATTTACACACACACAAAAATAACCATGGTACAGTAAAGAGATCACAACAATCATACATCGGTTCTAAGGTTCTATAGAAAATCCACCAATCTAAACCACGTTTGATAACTCTAATTTAAAGAAACTTACTCTTTGGAACCAAATTGTGATAATCACATCCATTTTACATGGAAACAATAATTCTTAACCTATTTGAACCGATTAATTTATTTTCCATTAACAACATACGAAATGAGAAATATAATCAAGCTTAGAAATAAGACAAATTCCATAGCCATTTAGAAAAGCTGCAATCCTGTTTCTGATTTCAATACCCAGTTCAAAATAAAATCAAAAGCCCTACCTCAATACCATATCAAATCAATCCAAAGTAGTACCTGGTTTTGGATCCTGCCCCTATGTTGGAGGAGGATAGTAAGGAGTGTTTTGGATGACAACCCAAGCATGAGATCTTCATAGGTATTTTGTATCTATGTCTCAAGCTTTTGCAGATCCCTAGCATTTTTTGAAGCTTGAAAAATCCTGAAGAGCCTAGGAGATTCCATTTGCGTGAGACATAGAACGCATCCATTGTAAATGAAGTTAACATCATCATCGAGCCTATCTCTTTCAATAGGGAGAAAATGATCTAATTGCTTCACATGCCTTTCTAGAGAACATAACAATCTCCACCGCTGAATACAGTGTGTTTCCCTTCTCCTTCTTTTCCACATGACTTCTCCTCACCTCTTCTTACTTCATGCCGCTCCCTTCTTCTTACTACATTTCCCCTTTTATTTCATTACGGTAGGAAGAGTGTCCCTCCCTCCAATCAATGAGAGCCTCCTTCTATCATGCATGTTGTCTCCTTTCCTTATGCCATGTCCTCCTTCCAGCAACATTCCATCTAGAATGAGGGTCCATGGATGAAAACTCCTAACACAGCCATAAATGTAGACGGCGGGGTTGGTGGTAGAAAAATAATATCTTCCAGCTCATAATAAGTCAAACATCAGTTGAAGTATGAGAAAGACAGTTTTGACAATTAGCAAGTGTCAAACTCTTATTTCTTGAAACCATCAGTTGCTGCCATGTCTCAATGCAATTTCCACTATGTGTGCAGTTAAGCTTCTCTATTCATATTCTAGATCTATCTTCCCTTTATCACCATTTTAATGTGAAGGAGGAATAATTAACAAGGGGCTGAAAAATGGAATCTACAACATTAAATCCGTGGATAGCCCGTGAGCCTTAGTTTACATCTGTAGAAGGGATTTTGAGCTAGATGTAAGGTATGGTTTTATTTGATCTTTCATTTGAGGTCAAGACAAAATATTAATGGCTAGTTTATAATCGAGTTTAAGAGAGTGCTTCATGTAGTGCCATAATTCTGGTCCCAAGTGAATAAAAAGAAAGTGATGAATATTTTTCATTATCCAATAAATTCCTTGAGACATTTCAACGTATGCAATTAATTTAAATATTATTGGAAAATAGAAGAAATTGTTCCTACAAGGGGTATGTACTCATGGGAAAATCCTCTTACATATGGTGTTATATTAGTTTTTTCTAGGTCTTCTATGTTGATTTTTGTTTTTTAGCTGGGAAGGTGGAGTGGAATTGTTTTATAGCAACTTGAATTGGATATTTAGCAACAACTTTGTTTTTTATTCTTTAATAGAATATTTCTAAGTTTGTGAGGTTGCATAAAGTCAAGAGTGATTTTATATATGATATAAAGCCAAAGAAATCAAGGAAACTTGTATTGTATTATTGAAGAGAAAGTTTGCTGTATAGAAGATCCAACATTTGTAGATTTTTCCCCACACTGGGTTTTCTAGGTATATTTGTGTTATTATTATTTTTTTGATTGGCTTCTGTTATTTTTTTGCTTATGCTATTATTTATTGTTAAGTATCCTAGAGTATTGGTTGTTATACATCAGATAGAGTTTCTATTCTATGAATTTACTATGCAATTAATCTGTAGTTGGTTATGAGAAATTAACACTCTGACCTCCCATAGATATTTTCCCAATAAGACATAAGATCATGCATCTGGGATTCTGGATGCCTCTGTGTAATATGTTTTAATTTAACATTTGAGACTTTTTCAAGTTTTCTTCAAAGCTTACAACAATTCATGTTCTAAAATAAAATGGGAAATAGGGAATCAAAATCATAAAGATATAATTTAAATGAAGATTCCAATGTCAAAATAACTGAAATGAGAATCCCAGAAATACACATCCTATCATCATACTAGTACAACTACGCAACTAAAAAACAAACAATTAGCCCAGTCACAAGAAAGAACCTTAATAACTCCTATGCATCTATAAATGATTGAATATCACATATTCATGCTGCCAATTGATTTTTAATGAAATATTTGTATTTTCTAGCCATGATTATTGCAAAGACTCTTGAAAGGATATGCTAAATCTATACCTCAACCCATACCATTCATATAAATAATATCTGAAAAACACACTTTCCTATTTTTCCTAAAGCTCTTCATGAACTCAATTTTATTATCTGGTGGACCTAATCCCCAACAGGAACAAATAATTCATGTACCCTAATCCTAATCTACCTAGAAAAATCAAATAACCATCCTAATCACCAGACGCACAAATTAGTTTGTTTGCATTATACACTCCAAATAAACTGCTATCCGCAAAAATTAGTTTGTTTCCTTCATTGTCCATACCCCACTCTTCTTCTTCAACTTCATTTCCATTAACATGCACCTCTCTTCTAGATCCTTCTACTTCTACATACTTCTGTCCATCAATTGTTTCTTGGACATAATGTTTAGTTGTTTCATTGAGAGGGACACCATGAACATAATCTTCATGGGTGTCTATTACCTACAAATTTAAATAAGCAAAAATATCTCAAACTACTATCAAAATACACAAACACCAATACATCATCAATTGAAATGAACAAAATCGTGATCAAGATGATTTAGAATTAATTAGTATAGAAACAAGACAAGAATTTGTGCACCCAATGTATAAATTAAACTTGTCCAAGGTAGCACATTGAAGACTTAACAAATTAGATGGCTACGAATCAATTGTTTCTACCAACTGAGGTAATGGAAAAGTTTTAAATATTCTATGATTAGAAAAAATCCATCTTAGAATGGATCTTAGAGGTATCCAAGATATTTGAGTTACCAATAACACCACAACTGTAAGAACATAAGGGTCGAGAATTGAAATCTTTTGGGTTGGGAACTGAAATCTTTTGGATACTTCCTAGTACATGAATCAAAACATGAATATCAAATTGGCTAATAGTAATAGAAGCCAATTTTTTTTATTTCAAACCAAGTAGAGCTTGAAATGTTTTGAAAAGATCCTCCATCTCTACCACTTGAAAATCTACATAAACTTTTATGCCCTTCACATTTACCTCCCTAAGGATTCCATTCCCGACTCGTCAGCTAGGCTTATAATTCATTAGTGTTTTTTCTAGCTTTGTTTTTTCTAATCTCTCCCATGTGGTGAATGGGATGATGCCCAAGTCCACCATCACATACTTCACTTTGTGATAATTTAGCTGAATATTAATCAACAAGGGACCATTCTTCCAGTTTATAGTTGGTTTACCCACCTCCTTTTATTCCAATATTCACCCCATTGCTTCAATTTTACTACTAGATCTTTTTGCCTAGCCAAAGTAGCTAAGTAATTTAGTATTTTTACCTCTTCCTCTCCCTCTTGTAATTTCTGAATTATTGCATGCTTTACTATCTCCACCACCTTTTCATGTTGTTTCCTATTTGACTAAAATTGTGCCTATCTTCCTATAAAGTTGTTTCATATTATTTTATGGAACCAAGACGTGGTTCTTGAATATTTAATAGTGAAATCTTGAACAATGATAACCACATACTTGCACAGGAGTAGGAGAATGTGGCTAGGCCCAAGCCTTTTCCAAAAATATCTGCTAGGGTCGGTCCTTCAGGACAACCAGACCGAAAATACAAGGCAGGGATTTTGAGAAAAGGGTTTCCCGAATTCGGACAAAGAGGGACCCAGGGAAATATTTTCTATTCATGAAGAGTGTTTTCAACACAAAGCGATAGGAGAAAAGGTGGAGCCCAGTTTCAGAGAAGAGTATTCTAACTATCAAAACATTTGTCGGGCTAGGCTGAGTCCATAATTTCACGTCAGAATTCTATTTTAGAATTTCAGTTAGAAGAACATATCATAATAACTGGAGTTTTGCTAGAATCATGATTTCTGCAACTCATCAGAGAGAAAATTAGGGAAGCTTTAAGAATGCTTACAAACCGTTCGACAAAATGCTCTTGCTTTCTTTTCGGGACAACAACAAAACATTGCACGAGAACTATTTGATGAAATGACTGAATCCTGTATGAGACTGTGACACAATAAATTGCTTATTACTTTACAATAGTAGGGGATGAAGGCCATGGAACACCCACCCGATACAGATACATATAAGCAGATAGTGGACCGCTTGAATAATCTAGAAATTGATGGTGCAACTCTGAAAGACACATGTCTTTCTTTATCCAATGTCTCCCAGAAGCTCCTTAGATTAGAAGCATAAAATTAGTCACTCAAAAACAACATGACAACCCTTACTTCTAAAATGGCCACTCTCATACAACAAGTTGTAATCGATCGAGCTCTTTTATATAGTTTCTCATCCACCTTCACATCACAAGTAATGGGTATTAAAATTGATCTGGAATCTATCATTGCACAACTAAATGAACTCAACAACATCAAAATAGAACAAGCTGATTTGGTTGCCAAAAATTATTCACTAATGATCGAAACAGAGGAGAAAGTCAAATCCTAGGCCTCTATCTGCAATAACAATGCTATTGCTACACCTCTCTCAGGCATTGTCGAGTTAGTCTAGGGTAAGAGGATTGATGAACACATGAGATGGAAACGCGAGTTGAATCTGCATGTCTTTCATCTCCCCTCTACTACTGATCCATCCTCTACTAGACAATCCTTCCTTAAGGACCAGCTTGATATTCCCAATATTAGACTCGATAGCTGCTAGTTTGGCCGGGATGGTACACTTGTCATCAGGTTCTCTTCCCTACATGATAGGTTACAGGCTCTTAGAGGGAAGAGGAAACTATTCACTCTTCCCTCAAAGATTTATTTGGATGAGGATCTCACTAGGTCACAGATGGCAGAAATGAAACAAGCTAGATCCGTAGTTGCTGAGGCCAGAAGCAGTGGGAAATGGACAATTTTCAGGAACCTTAGAGCAGTTATTCGAGATTCTCCCTCTGCTGGGTGGGAATCGAGATAGGCCGATAAGGCCAAATGATAGTCACACTAACAATTGAGCAGGCGTGGGCCACCCCCCACTCTGGCTCACTTCTCCTCAACTACTGGAATAGTAACGGTTCTCTTTGGTCGTTATCGGGTCTTCTTCAGCATGCGGTTGGGTCTGGTGATATCCTAGCAATTACGAAGACACATGAGAGCCCTGCACGTCCCCTACTAGGTTTCATTAGTTGTTAGTGGTTATTTGTATGCAGAGAGGAGGTCCACACTTTTGGTGGTGTATGGGGCTCTAGTGGTGTGTCCTGTTTGATTCGGGACAACCTTTTCAACTTTACCTCTATTGTCCTTTCAGGCATATTTTCTAGATTCATGTGGATCTAGGTACACCATGCTGGTCACCACCAGAGAGATATCTTCATCGCGGTTTGCTACTTCCCACCAACCTCCTTGCCGTATGCCATTCATAGTGCCGAGGATGAGGATCCTTTTCAGGATCTTCTGGATGGCATATCTAGATTCAGTGCCTTGGGAGATATCCTCATCCTTGGATATTTCAATGCATGGACTAAAGAATTACAGTCACCTATACATGACCGAGACACTGATTGGGCCTGCACTTCTGAGTTAGATCCAGCCAACCTTGGGCTTTAGCGTACCTTAGAAGACTACAGTGGGCCATTATCCACTAATGGTTGCCACCTCCTCTAGATTTGTGAGTCTTTTGATCTGATCATTCTAAACAACCTTTCTTGCTTTCCCAGTTCTGAGATTCTCACATGCTAGCCTCATGGCGGTGGTGCTAGTGTAGTCGATTATGTGCTCACTACTACCTCCTTTGTCCCCTCCATCCGCCACTTCACCATCTCCCACCTTCCTTAAGCTGATCACACTCTTTTGAGCCTCGTGATCCATTTCTCTCCCCCCTTCACCCGCTCCACCCACCCAGCCTCCCGACTATTTTGGGACAAGCCCACAACCATTTCCACTTCCACTATAGTGAGGGGGATTGTGACCTTTTCACCTTCCACCTACATTGACTCCTCTCCCTCATGAGCTTCTCTGAGTGTAGCCATGTTACCTCCATGTTTGATCTACTAACCAAGGCCATTTGAGAGTTTACTTTCCTTTCCATCCCCCATTGCCCTATCTTTAGATCTAAACATCAGAACACTTGCCCCATGAACCGTTGGTTTGACGATAATTGTAAATCTTTCCACCGTAGATTAAGTTTGAACTTTGAGTCCCTCCCTTCAGATTATGTTGAGCTTCGTTACTCCTACCACCAGTTTCTTCATGCGAAGAAACATTCTTTCATTGCTTCATAGTGCAGAGCCTTGTGTAACACACTTATCCAAGATCCTAAGATCTTTTGGCATACCTTATTCTCATGGCACCCCCCCTGTGCCCTCCACCATTGACCTTGCCTCCCTCATCTCCCATACCTCCACTCTCTATGACATCCCGGGCCAACCATCTCTCCACCTCATCCCACCCCCTCATTGCCATATCTTCACCGCATCTAGAATTTATGAGGTCGTTAGATCTATGAGATGCAGTAGAGTGGCCGACGAGGATGGTTTTTAGGCGCAGCTCCTCAAGCTCGATATCACAGTACTAGGCTCTTATCTTCCCACACTTTAATAGAGTGGTTTTCACTGGCTTCCCTGAGGCTTGGTTGAGACATGTGATCCATCTGATCCACAAGACTAGATCAATATCAGACCCTGACAACTATAGAACCGTCATGATTGGGCATACCTTTGCCAAACTCTATACCATGGCATTGAACACTATCCTTTCTTCACAGCTTGACAGGTTGGACTACAGGGCTAGAGGTCAAGCCAGTTCCTGTGCAGATTACTAGACCGTGGACCACAACTTGACACTACAGGTGATCATTGAGGAGGCTCGCTATTGCTCTGCAAAAGTCTATTGTTGCTTCATTGACTTTTGTAAGGCATTTGATTCTATCCCTTGGGTGGCCCTTTTCCAAAGACTTAGAGACATTGGGATATCTGATATTATTTTGACTACTATTATGAGACTTTATGAGTATGTTAAGGCCAGATTTAGGACCTCAAAGGGCTTCTTAGTTCCTATTCATAGCACTATTGGGGTGAAATAGGGATGCCCTCTTTCCCCCACCTTATTTGGCATCTACATTGACAAGCTTGAGGGTTTCATCAGAGACTCATCTCTCCCAGGCGATGGTTACTATTTACATGAGGTCTTAGTTTCATTCTTCTTTTTACTGATGATGCAATTCTCTTAGCCTCCTCACCTGAGGGTCTCTAGAGAATTCTTGATATCTTGGCCTCCTTTTGTGATTTGAGACAGCTCATGGTTAATTTGGGGAAGACATGGGTCATGATCTTCAACTTCTTGAAGACCTTGCATTTACACTTCTACTTCCAGGGATAGGAGATTGAGATTGCCTCTACATACACATACCTTGGGGTTAAGTTTTCTGGTCCTTGCTTCAGTTTGAGACCTGCTATTCAGCCCAAAATCAACAAAGGATGGGTTCCCTTTCCCTAAGACAGTGCTTTAGACACCACTTTTGGGACATCTCATCCAATTTATCCCTCCTAGACTCTCTGGTTAGACCTACTGTACTCTATGGCTCTGTTGTTTGGGGACCATCTCTCCTTGATTCCAACTGGGCCTCTATTGAGCGTATACAAACTCTCCTCCTTTGGTGTATCATCATATGTCATCATACCTCCTCCCATAGCATCATCCTGGCTGAGTTCAGGGCTCATCCCTTTAGGTTGGGAGCCATCTTTGACCTGGTTTGGTTTCTTCACTGCCTACATTGCTTCATAGAATCTTCAGATGGTCAGAGTAGGTACTCTTACCTTGCCTATTGCTCTTATATTGAGCTAGCTAGATTTGACACCTCCTCTAGAGCTCGTTGCTGGCATGCTTAGGCCACTTCCCTTTAGGGTTCCATCGAGATTGATATTGATTGCATACCCCCTTTCAGTTTTCTTTGGATGCTCTGGCTCATCTTCTCCCCTCTAGACACGAGTTGAATGAGCATGTCAGACTTGACATCTATAGGCAGTACATCATCTTGACATGGACCAACCCTAGTGGGGGTTTATGTCTGAGGATGGATTTTTATCCTGGGCACTTCTTACACATCCAGGATGGGATCATCATTTGACCTAGATATTTATCATAGGGTTGGTGCCATACTCTCCAGATCATGTTGGGATCTTTCAGAGTCAGCTCTCACTGCCTACGAGCACAGACTGATCATCACATTGACAGAGAGGATCATATTTGCAGTTTATGCACATTATCTGAGATTGAGACCAAGGCACATTTCATTTTCTGCTGCTCTATATAATATGAGATTAGAGGGAGATTCTATTGCTTATTCAGAGATTGTAGCTCCTTGACTTCCTTCTTTTTCTACTCTAACTAGAGATGTCTGGCAGTCTATTTATGGGAGATGGTTTGGCTCTGTGACCATACCATGCAGCTTCTATTTCCCTAGAAGCTGGTCACTGAGCAGCTCATTATGAATTTATTCTCACCCTCACCCTTGGCTTGGGGTGTGAAGCGGCCCTCATGTGCCTCCACCATCGGTCACTCCAGATCCATGAGACCTCATAGTACTTCTACTCATCAGTGACATACCACCAACAGATCATGATGATGACTCCATACCCTTATTCTTACGGGTCACTATCCTTCCGTGTTGGATTTATTTCCACTTGAGAAGGACCCCTAGTCCTTTCCCTGGTGGTTCTTTGTTCTCTGCTTCTTCATGTTTGGTTCCTTATTCTTTTAGTTGTTCCCCTGACAATTGTTTGGTGGTCCATTGGTTTCTTTCTTTTTGGCTGTTTGTTTCCTATCCCATAGACCCTTGTTGGTCTTCCATTGGACATTAATAATTTTATCTTATCTCCTTCTTTTGGACTATAGTACTCCTCAAATCCTCTTTGGCCAATTATTTTTTCTTGTATTTCTAGTATATGTGGCTTGTTTGATCACCACATTAGCTTTCTTCTTTCCTCCAATTTTCTTTTTCTTCTTTTCTATGATTATTTCTTCCCTAGAGTTATCTTTTGTACAGGCATTTGCTGACCATATATCCATGCGTTAAAACTTCTTATGCCTTGTGGATATTTTGGATCACCCTAGCACCTCTCCATAGTTCATCACTTTGAGATGGCTAACTAGTATTTTATTTTTGATAGAAATTCCTTGCGACTTCACATGTATACACAGTGTGATTATCTTGCCCACAAAATAGACACTTCTACTACTTTTTTACCCAACACTCCAAGGCATAATGATCTATTTTTCCATAATTGAAACAAGTAGTGTCATCTCTCCATCTCTCCTTCTATTTGTGTTTCTTCCTTTATCTCCTCTATAGTTTTATTGTCTATTATTATTTGGATATATTTGTTCATTTTTTTATGGTACAAACTTTCTAGTTATTCTTCTAGGCGTGATCCAGAGTTGTTCTTTCATCCATACAATAGTTGGAAAATTGGTTTACTTGATATCCTTGGTTTCCTACATAATTAATTTGAGGTTTATGCTTTAGGAAAAATTTATTAAGGTGTAGGTCCCATGCCGAATCTTTAATTTTTAGTGTAACTATCTTAAATTTCTCGTCAAAGTTCAAAACTTTTTGATTTTAAGAAAAAGTGGCATCTCAAGAGTATATGTACATAAGCATGCACACATGCACTCACAATGAAGGAAAATAATGAAGGAAACCAATGTGTACTAGATGGAATAAAATTATGCCAAAATAGAGAGGCTAGAGTGTTGAAAGGAGATGATATAGAGGCTCCTAATTCCACTTTAAATTTGGTGTTGGTCTAATAGCTTTCACAACTCAGGGATAACTATCCAATCTAAAAAACCCTTAATGGACTAGAAGCTACATTTAAATTGTCAAATCAAGGATGTATACTTGAAATGGTCCCACATTGTATATACACTATGGGATTCTATAAGCTATTCTATTGATGTTTATAGGAATCATATCAAAGCAATAAGGAAAATTGAAAACATAACAGTGCTGAAAATAAATCTAACTACACAATAGTGACTACAAGAAACTGTGTAATGACACAACAATTTGCTATGTTTTCCTCCTCTATAACTATCATAGGTGAAAAATACCTTAAGTGGCCCTATATTAGATAATTTACACTTTGAGACAAGTGCTTACAACTTCATGCATGTCATGCCCAAAACTAGGGCAAAACACACACATATTTTTTTTTAAAGCACATAAGTACGTACAACTAACAATAGTTGAGTTGGAAAGGTGATAGCAAGATAGAGTTAACCTTCGAATTACAAGGTATATACATAGACTGAATAAGGGTCATGCCACAAACTGATGCGGAATAGGGTATCAACTGGTTCCTCAGGTTATATGAATACTCAACTCAGGTTGATCTAACTCAGATACCATGTTTAAAAATTAGGATGGTAGTTAGTGGTTATGAACACATGTTGGTCTAGGTTGTTTTAATACTTATTTAACTATTCACCTAAATTACAACTGAATCCATTCAAGTCTAGCTCCGGTTAACATTAACTACCAGCTCAAGTCCAGTCAGATAAATATTCTACTCCCAATCATACATGAACATTGAACGATTGACAAGATTAAAATCGAATAATAATTTCACTATATCAACGACTATTAATTAAAATTCAATAGCTAAAATCAAACCTAGTTTCCTAACCTACTAGCATCATTAATAAATTTTTTCCCTTATGACGAAAACACATGCATTTCTAACCCATCAATTTCTAACATACGACTTTAAATTAGCCTTTTTATTTAGACATTTGAAATATCTCCTAATTCAATATTTAAATTTACTTTTAATTACAATCAAGCATAACCCCAATCCCCTTGAATACAAGAGCAATATAATCCCCCTTTTATTTTGATAATAAATTAAAATTTAACATTAACTATATAATTGAATCAACTGAGCAATCCGTCTCTCTAATAGTCTAATCAATACTTTAGACAAAAATTTTAATTTATTAAATTCACAAATCTCACCATTATAAATTAATCTAAACAAATACTGCTAGGTACCCATTTAAAATGATTTACTATAATATTGATAAATAATTCCAACACCAATTAAAATTAAAACATGTTCAATACACTAAATGATTCCAATACCAATTAAAATTAAAACCACATTTAATACCCTAAATGATTCCAATGCCAATTGAAATTAAAACATGTTTAATACACTAAATACCAATTAAAATTAAAACATATTTAATACATTAAAAGTTTCCAATACCAATTAAAATTAATACACTAAAGTTATCCCCCCAATGAATTATGCTACATCAAAAGAATTAGTTTATATATACCTAAAACACTACAAAATTAATGATTAAAACAAAAAGAAATAAGAACCCAGTTACTAACTTAATTATCTACTAATTACTTGTTAAACTAACCTAACTACCTAATAAACTACTAACCCCATCTATCCACTAGCCTATAATTCTAACATTTCCTAAGACAATGCCTAAAACCCAAACAAAAACATTGGAGGAAGGGGATCGAATTCCCAAGGCAAGTGCAGGTTTTAAAAGAAAAGGACTACTTTTGGAGGGGGCCCACCACCTATACCATCATCCAAAGCATAAGATTTCGCATGCCAAGGAGAACCCAAGGAAGGATGGCACGGTTTGCAAGGAGGGGAAAGAAGGTTTATTGCTGCAGTGGCCCACCAACCCAAGTACCCCATCCTCCAAGGAAATTTTGAATGGAATGAAGGGAGTTGACTTGGGATGTAAGGCAATGACATGTCAGAGTTTAGGGAATGAGGACAACAAGGTAAAGGTGGCACCACTTCCAAGCAGTTCAGCCCTTTTGCAAGGTGATTGAATTTTTATTATAACTTAGCACAACAAATATTTATGCAAAAAGGTGAGAGATCAAGGTGGGACCCACGGGAGGGGTAATAGTAAAGTGAGTATAGTTTAGTAATTAGGATTAAATTGCATGTTTAGATTACTGAGATATGATTTCAAATTTAATTAAATGGAAACACTTTTGGGAAAGGAATATTCTTTGTGGTAAGAGAATATTTCCTTTCCCATACAAATTCTAGAGATCTTTTTATGCTCTAAATCTGGAAAATGCAATGGGCTTTGTTATAAACTCTTACATTTGATTTGCTTGGTTCATTTTTTTTTGTAGAAGATCATAGTGTGTATAAGGATAGATTTATTAAACAATATACAAGAGGGACCAATAGTATTTACTGAATTTCATATTAACATGCTAACTAATTGGATTTGATGTTGTTTTTAAAGTTATCTCTCCTCCTCAAGAGTTGAGGATTGAAATGCAGATTTCTATTGAAGAAAGTTGAATCTAGGAGGTTTTCAAGATGCAAAATTTCTTAATATTGAAGTGAATGAAACTATAATATTATTCTTCTCTTTCAATATTAGGTACCATTATATTCATGAATGATTAAGTTCTTTTCTTTTAGGAATTAAAATGCGATATTCATGAACTAAGGATTCTATCTTTTACAACATGATAAGCTTACAATCTACATTATAACATCTTCAAAATTATAAATTTACATAATACTTGGAAGGTACACAATATGTTTTCCTTTAATAAATTATTACATAAGAAGGAGATCCCTCCACATCTAGATTGATAAGCTTAAAAAATTAAACATTACAGCAATCAACAAAATAAATTTCAATGCAAGAGTGACTATGCAACATTGAAGTTGCTTGCACACAACTACCCCCAAATAGGGATTTCTTTCAAGCTTCTTGCACCATCTTCAAGACTTCAAAAACCTACAAACTTCATGAGGGATACCATGGGAAGCTCACCACCCAACGAAGGCCTCAAGGAGGCCACCCCCAAGCTTGGAGAACCAAGGCTAAACAAGGTTTCACATCCAATTTCTCACAACATTTTATATGCACAAAGAAACAACAATATACTCCCAATCAAGGTCTCAAAAATGAATTTTACAAACCCATTGAAGTAGGGTGAAGGTGGGATTTTCCAAGGAGGAGAATGCAATTACAAATTCTAAATTTTTCAACAAGAGTTTTTCATGCCTCTCCAAGGCTATATTGACATTGCTTCTATATACACATTGGCCATTTCTATGCCAAAATACAATATTTTCAACATGGCTTTATGGAGCCCATACTACATGAATTTATCCCTCTTCTCCAAGAGAAGAGACTCTCACTACAATGGAAAGCCCAACTAACCCCTTCACCCAAGGCCACTTCTTCCCTTCCCAAAGGGTGAGTAATGCCTTCACTCCCATGAACAACACTCCCAATCCAAAGAACAAAAGTTGATACAAAAAATACAAATACATTCCCTACCCAACACATGACAACAAAATTTACATACTACAACACTAAAAAAGATTACATATATAAATTTCATACAAGATTTCATATTCATAAAATAATACATCAAATTTTCTTGCAACAAATCAAGCACTCCATGGCAAGAGAAACCAACCTTCCAACTGTGTTATGGAAAAATGAAACTTGAGAAGAGCCCAAATCCTTATCTTTTCTCCTTTCAAAACCCTAATTGTCTCTAAAATTAGAGAGTGGGTGAACACTCACCAAGTCTCCCAAAACCCTCTAAAAAGACCCCCCAAAAAGGTACTCAAGAACTAGCAATGATGAGATATGACAACTAGCCTTTTTGTCTCCCCTCTTAATTGAGAGTTTAACAAGGAGTGTGGGACAGGTTAGATGCATAAGACCATCTCTATTTTCGCCACTTTTGAAAATTAGGCATTTTGGAGAGTCATAATGGTGACCTAGGTTTCTCCCATAGGTAAAAAATAGCCCTAACCCAAGGTACCCCCTTAGGGTTAACTAATTTTGGTCAAAAATACACTTTAGGGTCACTTTTAATCCCTCCAAAGTACCCCTAAGATTCAAATCCGAGTTCCAACATGATGGGATCCCTACAAGGTATCTATATGCAAGTGATTAATGTAATATCCTATAAGGTTAAGTGATTCTTGCTCCAAGCCCTAAATGACATGTCACAATCCACATGGACAACACAAGTGTCAAGTGACACCAACAAAATACACATCACATTCACAATGACATGTCCAAACAATAACATAAGTTTAAAATATTAACACACATTCAAATTACATTTACAAAAAGGGTCACATTACAATGAGGTTTCAACCCTTTATTGGATTAAACCTTGGCTTACTCAATTCACATGTGTTTAGCCCTGATTCTCCAAAAAATTCTATGGTTCCCATTCCTGCACACTAAACTTCGAGCATCAGTAGTCTAAGATGATAAAATTACATGCAATATATATATTTTAAATTTATAATTTGCAACATTAATCTATAAGTAGAATTAAGCCCCTAATTGAAATTTTCATACACAAATGTTTAAAACATAAGAATTCCTTAATCAACATGACATAACATCCATGAAATAGTCAAGTTTAATCATGATTTAGTCTTCTCATAAAATCACTGATCTAAACATATATAATAAAAATCAACCACCTGTTCTAGGTCTAATCCAAATCAAAATTTAATCCACAAAATATAATCATCATCATAACATAATATCACGAGTCTCTGTCAGGATAACAAAAGGTGTATCAATGTATCAAAACATAGAGTGTTAAAGTGTGATAGAGCAGTAAAGCTATGATGGGTTGGGGTGAGGCCTCACAATGCATAGGTAAATTTCTTCATTGAAAATACAATATGCTACTTTTATTAAAATTACTGTTGTTGTTACAGATTTGTTCTTGGAGAATGATGACTCTTTGATCCTAATCAACATCTACTACCTACTACCTACTTTTATTGTACAAATTTGAATATATAAGCTAATTGAATCTCTAAAAACCATCTAATATGTGTCCCATAAATCTTGTAAACAAGGAAGAGACTTATTTTTGTAAGTGTCAACAAAAACAATGACTAGGAAGTAGAGTCCCATTACAACTTGTCTTTTGACAAATTGGAAAAAAGTTTTTTAGGATCTTTTATAAAAAAATTATTTTGATGGAGATTTTTTGGTGTTCATTAATAGATTACAATTCATATACACTTCTTTTCAAGTTATAAATCGAATTTCAATAAAAAGGAAGAAGTTTAACTAAGTTTGTTGCCTTTCTTATCACCACTTTTTATGTGACTAGTGCTCCTTTATTATTGCAAGTTAGCTCAAACAATTTAAAGTTTTTTTGTCCTCATTTTCATATTTTGAAATCATTTTGAAAATCTAAATTTTATAATGAATCATGGAAGATAATGCCCATTTTACTGAAATTGGGTTTTTGATTTTTCTTTGCACCTCTAGCAATTGCTGAATATTGACAAGTGTCAACTTGCTTCTCCTTCTTTCCAGCTGCATGAACAACTCAAATATATCACAAGAAACATGTCAATCCTTAAAAAAATCTTAACATTTAATAATCACTAGTTATATAATAATTTACCATTATTTAGTCATTGAATAACTAAACATACAAATGTTTTTTTAATCATCATATATCATAATGAATGCTTCATGGAATAAGGTAAAGTATGGAAGCATATTGGAATGACATTATAAAAATGAATAAAATTGAATGAAATAAATATGATAATTTATAGGCTCATCTGATGAGATAAAGGGCGCAACAATTAGAAGGACGAGGTGCATGAAAGAGTAGAAGGAGAGCGTTGAGTATTAGGGATAAAGTATGCACAAAATAACAAATTGGAATTGAACAAGGGAAACATATATTTTTTAAATGGACATGCAAATTTAGGAGTTTTTTTTGGGTAAAAGGCTAGAAGCTTGAATATTTATATTAATATGAAATATATATGTAGCGGTACATAATAAAGATATACAAAA
Source organism: Thuja plicata (assembly GCA_018584345.1). NCBI lineage: Eukaryota > Viridiplantae > Streptophyta > Pinopsida > Cupressales > Cupressaceae > Thuja > Thuja plicata. The sequence continues at coordinate 1,323,354 of MU227709.1, read as the reverse complement.
GACAACCAACTACAATTCTTTGGCCAAATGGAGCAACAAAGATCTATAGTGCCTATTAGAACTATGTCCTTATCCAAATGCTAACCTAAAACTAAAGAAAAAGAAAGAACATTAAATTAAAAAATAGAAAATGACCTCCCATGATACAAACATAACAAAAACATTTACATAGTCATACAAAATCAAGAGCTGAGGGAGTTTTCTCTTACTCCTTCCCTTGCCACCTCCTTTTGCTTATTAGCTTGAGCTCTAGATGGACCTGTTGCAAATATAGCATTTTGGTTATCATTGGTGTCAAATTTTTTGGAAGGATGAAGTATTGATCACTTGTTGGAACTATGAAGTATGAATGACTTGTTGGAAGGATGAAGTACTAGTGACAAACATGCTTGGTACTTTGGTTATGATAGGTCTGGATGTATTCAAACTTCTTTGGAAAGGTACAAAAATCAAGAATCTTGGTGGAAGTTCCTTTTGTGGATATGATTTAGGGTATGTCATATATCTTCTACACTTACAGTTTCCTTAGTCTTTAAGATGCTCATAATTATACACTATTTTAGTTGTGTTCTAAGTATTGTTGTGGTAATGGGATATCTGTTTATATCTTGTGACGACGCTTCTAAGTTCCTTGTTCAGTTTTGTGGTACAATTTAGTAATGATGATGCTGTAGATGTATGGAATCTATATATAGATGTTGTTGAGAATATTTACTACTTATTGAGTGGTGCTCAATTTGGATGATGATAGTTGATTTTCTGCTACTGTTCATTTCAATTACTATGTTGTAGTTGAGTTTTTTGGTTTGACTATGGTTTCTTGGCATTACTATATCCCCAGAGGTTGATGATCCGATATTTATATTACTTATAATTTTTATATTGATGACTCAATTTTTTGCTACTATTTGTGATGTTAGCTATGTTTCAGCTAAAGCTAAGATTAACGCTCTTGCATTGTTGGCATTCTTTGAAAACAAAGAGGTTTTACGACACTGGTCCATAATATCTTTGGTGCTCTTTGGATATGTTGGAAACAATGTTGTTATTAATCATGCTTGATTGTATAATACATTTTCTGGTGATATTGGGGTTTCACAAGTGATCTTTGATTATCTATATCCGATGTGTTCAACTATGCTATATTTTTGTGTGTCTAGATGTGGTACCATAATTGGGTTCACTCTTTTGGTCTGGATACACTTTACAATTTATGTTGGAATGTTAATTTGGGTCTCACCATGGTGCGTAGAGATTCACATGCTTCAAAAGATGCACAAAAGATATTTTTGGCTGACTGTTCTACAAGCTTCATTCCTATCTACACATTATGTTTTGGAAATGACTTTGATTGATGTGAAAAATGTTGGATATATCTTAAGATAATTTATTGTGATATATTTAGGTCCCCTCTTTCTCTTGGAGTGGACTGCTTCATGTATCTTGGGTCTAGATGACATATTTTATGTAATTATGTTTTGCCTTGGTTGTGGTTGATCTTCATTAAGGCCTTTAATGATCTATCTCATATTTTATTATTACATTCAATGTAAGTGGAGTGTGAGGGTGTGAGTGTGGTAGATGAGTGGAATTGTGGAAGAGAAGATAATCAGAAAAAAAGAAAAGAAAGAATTTAAGGATGTGAGAAGAAGTCAGAACTTGAAGGAAATATATCCAGAGATAATGTGTTGCTGATTCATGTTCAGGAGATTCATCTTATTTCTATTATGAGATTCATGTTGTTTCTAGAAGATAGTGAGTCTACTGGTAGCCCTTTTATTTTCTTGTCCTGATACATTTCATTTTAGTTTTGCAATACCTTTGTATCTTTTCCTAAGGCAATGAGCCCTAGTTGTGCAAGCCTTGATAGCAAGCCTAAAAATTTGTAATTCAATATTATCTATATTGTGAGTTTTATTGTCACTGTGGTTTTACCTGACTTGAGGTTTTCTACGTAAATATGGTGTTCTTGTGTTGATTATTATTTCATCTTTATGGTTTAATTTAAGTTAGTTTCTTATGGTATTGTGAAGTATATTAAGTTTTGATTTAAATTTATTACTGCTATTTAGACTGATTCATCCCCCTCAATCTAACTACGTGTTCAATAATTGGCATCAGAGCTTGGTCCCTTCTTGTGAAGCTTAATCACTCAAGGTAGATCTGGTATGGAACATGATTTCAGTTTCAAGGCTCCAATGTTTGAAGGTACAAACTACTTGTATTGGAAGGAATGAATACAGTTCCACTTAGAGTCTTTTCGAAAAGGATCATGGGAAAGTATTAAAAAAGGTTATACCACACCTTAGGTTGGACCATAGATTCTAGATGAGATAAAATTAGAAGGAAACACTTTAAACACAAGGGTTTCTATTTTTAGTTGTTTGAGTGACAAAGTATTCAGGGAAGTCTTTGGATTGAAGACAAAAAAGAGATCTAAGACAAATTAAGCAATGTATATGAAGGAGATTTGAAAACAAAAGAAGCCAAATGAAAAATTTGAAGAACAAACTTGAAAATATGAATATGGGTGAGGATGAGATCATTGAAGCCTATATTCACATGGTAAATGAGATTGTGAATGCCATTAAGGGTGCTGGTGGAACAATAGAAGAAAAGGAAGTGGTAGGAAAGGTATTGATGACTCTTTGTAAACCCTACAAGACAAAGAAATATGCAATTAAAGAAAGTCCTAATTTGAATTCCTACACCTTGGACCAACTTCTTGGTTCAATTTTTACATTTGAGATCACTGAAATGGATGAGATCAAGGAAAAGAGGAAAGAAGATACATCCAAAGCATCAGTCAAGTCTAAATATGGAGCTGAAGAAGAAATGGATGAAATTGAAGCAAAATTTGTTAGAAGAATGGTGAGAGGAACTGACAAATACAAAGATAAGTTGCCTCTAAAATGATTTAATCATGGTAGAATTTTTCATTTTGCTTCTAAGTGTCCTTATTGGGAAGAATTCAAAGGATAAAATGATGATGAAAAGAGAAATATTTATGAAGTTTATGACTAGAGAAAGAAGATATATAAAAGAGACAAAGAAAAGAGAAGCCTATGTACTATGGAGGAACACTATTCTGAGGATGAAGATGATAATGAATTGAATAAAGAATCATTTTTTTTGTCTATAAAGGTAGGCAACAAAGAAATAACTAGAAGATCGTAATTGAAGATGATTGTACTACATGCTAAATTGGAACCGACTGCGTGGATTATTGACTTCAGATACTCAAACTATATTATAAGAGATAAGATGTTTATGAATCTTGAAAATTGTGATGGAGGATTTGATGGTGAAGAATCTACCTCTATATGCAAGTTTGAGAGCATCTCAACTGATGATAATCATCAAATTGATGATGTCTATTATGTTAAAGGACTGAGACATAATTTGCAAGTGTTAGTCAGATGTGAAATAAAGTTTATGAGGTTACCTTTAGTAAATATGGATGTTTAATTAGAAAAGGAAACATTGGAAGTCTAGTTGCTAAAGGTGTTGGACAAAATGGAATTTTTTAATACATAAGTAATAATGATCAGAGTAACTATTTGATGGTACAAGTATGCAAACTTGAAGATGAATAAAAAATGAAGGAAAAATAGGATAATGGTTGTGAAAATATGGTTGACAAAGAATAGAGTTAGATAGAGGGAAGAAAAACAATAAATTTGGTAGCAGATGTAAAGAAAAGCATTATAAGATTTTAACATGAAGTACAAAAGCCAAAACATGAGTTAAATGAATAAATTGAAAAATTCAAGGAGCTTAAATATGATAGTACAAATGAAATTTTAATAGGAGAAAAAAATATCAAAGATAGAAATGGATTTAGGGACAAACCTAAGATAAGAGGAGTCGAGAATGAATCTAATCTAGCTTGAAACATGAAGGATTTCAGGAGTTCCTTCTTTTATGAAAATAAGGCACTTCTCAAAATTTTTTGGTAAATGTTTTTCATGTAATGAGTATGGTCATAGAGCTAGTGAATATAGAATTTAGATAAAAAACCAATAAATTAATATAAGATACTACTTTTGCAATAAGTGTGGACATATAAAAATTGGGTGTAGAAGTTTGGTAAAGAAAAATGTAGGTGCATATGAACATTTTGTTAAAAATGATAGAATATTCAATGGATATTTATATACCTATAAGATGCAAGGACACAAAGTTTCTAAGTGCAAGATAAATAAGAATGCTGGAAGAAGTAATAAAAAAATAAATGGAGGAAGATCAAAACTTGGTCTGGTATATTACAATTGTAGTAGAGTTGGTGACATTGCAGAGTTATGTAGAAGGATAAATGAAAAAACAATGTTCCAATAAAGAAGTTCATTATTAGTGAAGAAAAGGAAGAGATGAATTTTTTTTGGGTAAAATAATCAAGCAAGGTAGAAGAAAGATTTGATGATGGATCTACATCCTCTGGTGGTGCTTATTTTTTTCTAATTAAAATATAGTGTATGGGTTGAGGGGGATAACTTATTGAAAAATCTCCTCCCCTCATTTCTTCATTAGGTACTAAGTTGCTCCTAGTACCAAAGTTCTGGTTAATTATTTTTCCTACAATTGGAAGATGTCAAAAGATCTATTGAAGAGATGAAAGTATTTTTAAGAAAGTTAGTTGTGTTAGGAATAATATGATGTTGAGGTAAATCTTTCTAGGAGGAGACAAAATCCTTTATATTTTGTTTCCTGGACTGATGCAGGTTGATGTTCTCAAGGGGAGAAACAAAGTTTGGTATGGTAAGAGATTGACATGTTTTCCTTCATTCTTAATGTCAAAGGGGGAGAGATTTACTAAAGTTCACAAGTGTTTCCATCAATGCCAAAGGGGGAGATGTTGTTAATATGACATGTTAGTTTTCATTCATGTCAAACTCGTTGGAAGGATGAAGTATTGGTGACTTTTTGGATGAAGTATTGATGACTTGTTGGAAGGATGGAGTATTAGTGATAGACATGTTGGTATTTTGGTTATGCTAGGTGTGTATGTATTCAGACTTATTTATAAAGGTATGGATATAAGGAATCATGATGGAAGTTCATTTTGTGGATATGATTCATGATATGTCATATATCTTATACACTTTTAGTTACTTTTGTTTGGAAGATGTTCATAATTGTACAACATTTTAGTTGTGTTCCAAGTATTGTTGTGGTGATGGAATCTCTATTATCTGGCGATGATGTTGCTAAGTTCCTTGTCTATTTCTATGGTATAGTTCAATAATGATGAAGCTATTGATGTATGGAATCTATAAATAAATGTTGTAGAGAACATTTACTACTTGTTGAGTGGTTCTTGATTTGGATGATGATATTTGATATGCTGCTACTATTCATTTCAAATACTATGTTGCATTTGAGTTTGTTGGTTTGATTGTAATTTCTTGGTTGATGGTATGAAATTTCTATTATTTAGAATTTTTATACTTAATGACTCATTTTTTCCTACTATTTGTGATGTTAGATGTGTTGCAGTTGAAGCCAAGATTAATGCTCTAGTATTGTTGGTGTTCTATGAGAGAAGAGAGGTTTTGTCAAACTAGTCCATAATATCTTTTGTTCCCTTTGGATATATTGGAAATAGAGTTGTCATTAATCATGATTGGTCGTACAATATGTTTTTTTGGTAATATTGGTGTTTCAAAAGTGAGATTTGATGATCTATATCTGATGTGTTTTAGGAATAACAGTCCACAAGACAATTGAGAGGGGGGGCTGTGAATCGGTTGTGATATAGATTATTAAACTTTATAAACCAAAACTGCAATGCACAACACAATAACACAATACTTGTTGTCTAGGAAACCCTATTAAAGGTAAAACCCCAGTGGGAATTAGCACCCACAAATAATGTACTAAGAGTATAGTATCCTTGTTAAAATATTTAGCCCTGTTAGGAGATGTAAAGGGGGAAAATTGATTAGGTGAATGAATGTGTGTATTTTAATGTTTGTGTTGTATTTCCTCAACCTTTAAATTTAATTGTAATTTTGATGTATGTGTGTTGTAATGTGATTAATCATATAGGGGGAAGAAAGATAAGATGTTCCTCTTTTATCGCCAAATGCACAAATGAAAGATCCAAGTTGATTAACCCAAGAGAAGGATCAATACATAAATGAATCAACCATTTGGAAATGAGAGTAAGGAAGAAGATCTTAAATTCTATTTTATGATTAAGGAGATATGATATATAAAAGTAATTGAAAAGGATGAGAGGAAGTACCAACCTTAAAGAATTGCAGATACGAAGAATACTATTTTTGAAGGTCTATACTTTGTTTCTGGAAAATCTGAAGTATGATCCGGAACATAAATGTAGAGACAAACAAAACCATAAATCTTTTTCCAATCTGACATTTTCTTGAGAAAAAGTTTGACCTTGACCCACAAATGTTGCTGCCCAATAATCTCAACCCTGGCCTACAGAAGTCTGATAGAAAATCTGTTCGTGGATCCTGATAGTTCGTTGAAAAGGGTACTCAGATCTGAGTTCAAATTCGTAGTCCCGCACCTGTACCTGCAAGAAAAATTTTTTTGTTGGGGGGGAGGGGTTTGCCTTGGTAAAAACTTGGTTTTGGAATTAAACTCAAATATATAATTGAAATTGCAGAAGTAAACAAAGTAAATGCATAAATTCACATTGCTTGTAAAAGTCCTCGTGGAAGATTTGAATCCTTGAATCCACAAGTATGTATGCACCAATGGATCTAGAATTTTGAATGTAGGATGTCTTCAATCAATTTCTTGTAGATCTCCAACACCAAATATTGAATGGGTTCTTGAGTATGAAGAGGCTTGGAAGAAGGTGGATGGAGAGATCACCAAAAGGGCATTATGTAGCTTGAATCCTTCAATGGCCTCCCATGGATCTCTTTGATGAATGCTTGAATGATTGATGATGGATAAATTCTTGCTTCAAATCTTTCTCCTTAGCTTTCTTGAACTTCACTTGATAATGCTTTTCAATTTCTCAATGATGCTTAGGCTTGGAAAGATGACTTAAAAGAGCTTCTTACTTGATTGCTTGTGGTTAGAGAGTCTTAGAGAAAATGAGAGGAGAAAGCTTCCTTTTATATGAAATTAGGGCACAATATTATAAGGAGGCCGACATAGGAGAATTAAATTTCCATTAAAGACTTTAACCCTAGGAGAGGGCCTATATTAAATATAATTTAGGAATCATCACTTTGGAACCCCAAAGAGCTGACCCGGAAGTGGGATTTAACTTTTTCAAAGACCGACATCTGGAAGCTGTGAGACCCTGAAATCTGGACCTTGGGTCAAGGTCGAGGTCAACCTTGACCTAGGTAAGGGGTGAGGTCAACCTTGTAATAGGTCAGGGTCAAGGTCAAAATAGACCTAAAAGGTCAACCCTGACCCTGAGGTCAAAGATCTCAAATTTGCAGTCTAGAATGCCAAAAAATGGCTAGAGAGAGGTGGATAATTGGGCCAGAATAGGGGGAAAGCTAGGTCTAAATCAAGAACCCATTCAAGGTGTTTGACATGACCCCAAACCACTTACTCAGAAGGCTAAACTAGTCTACCATGGAAGTGCTTCCATTTTCTGACTATACATTTAGCCCCCACTTTAGTAAGAGTATGGACTCAACACAAACTCTTGGTAAAGGAGATCATAAAGAACAAACAATATTATTGGAATAAAAAAGGGACAAAGAAATCCTCAAGCCCCCAAGGGACTTAAGTCTTTATCAACCCTAAGTTCATGATAAGAGAGACATCACTAGTTAAGGAGACAGAGAGAGAGAGAGGGTGTGATTATCTTGCCCAATGAGAACTTATATCCTATTGTGAATCACACAAGTAAACAACGTAACTGGAAAGATGGAGTTGAACCTCCTAGTGAATGTGGATATTCACTAATCAACCCATCAGGGAGATCCATTCTTAAGGACACCTTTTGACCTTAAGGGATCAAAACATTTGAAAAACTGGAGTGATCAAGAGATCTGTGTAAACTTAAACTAGAGGGATCAAGAGATCCTAAAAAGTAAAATGAAATGTCCATGCTTCAAGGATTCATTTTTAATCCATAAAGGGAAAAGGTTTTCAAGTATTTAAAAATATTTTGAACATGTGTGTGTGCAAAAAGTGAGTAGAGTGTATGCCCCCATGTTAAAGTCATTACTAACACTTTAAAAGGAGCAATGGCTTTAACAGAAACATAAACAACTGTACAGATTACGTTTCCACTACGAGATGTCCCCAAATGAAGACAAATCAAGGGTAATAAAACATAAACATACACAAGAGAACATAAGGGATCTACCTACTATGGGGTCAGTATGATCATAAGATAACATGTACATATAAATATGATATTATTGCAAATTAATTGACATCATTCCCCAAAGAAAGTAGAACTAAAATCATAATGGGGGAAAGAAAACTTAAGAGTTATGAAGAGGAATATTTTTGGACCACAACCTGGAGACCAAAAAGAATCAGTGCTACCATGTCGCAGATCCAAGTAGACTATACAAGGGAAACATTTATGAACAATAGCACAAGTAAAACATAACATAAGAACAACATATAGAAGAATAAAGATACATATAGAGGAATTATACAATAGGTTTGAGTCTTTTATCACCTTGCACCAATAAAGTAACAAGGGTCGTATAAAAGAATCTAACAAACATTTAGCAAACACATTACAGGAGAAGCAAAATACAACATGCAAACACAAAAAAGGGCTACCATGAAGGATAGGCCAATCAGGCGCATCGCCTACTCTCCCTATCTTGGTTTATATTAGTTAGGGAAGGTGGGAAACTCACAAGAGGGACTATATCCAATACAATAGGAATGATAGCCAGTTCTAAACAAGGATCCTCTTGAGAATCCTATTGCTCGATACTAGGTGTAATTGTTAGTTGAGTTGAAAGCATATGAGGTAAGTTAGTGTGAAGGTCAATGGTCTCATATTCATCACTAAGATCAATAGGATAATCTAAAGTATCCTCCTCATCAAGATTAATTGAAATGGGATCTAAGATGCAAATAGGATCGTCATACTCTTTCATCTTAACATCATTATGAATATTGACTTCTTTCGACACATCAGGCATAGGTTGGTCAAAATTAGGTAAAGAGTTTCGAAGAAGAGAAGCACGAGCCCTAGCATTAGCTCTACACTTCTTACGACATTCATTAGCAGATTTATTGCATTTTTCTTTGTTTAACACATTTTGAGAACTAGGAGGAATGACCACAGATTCCTTCACAGGTTCTATAGGAGGATTCTCAATGGGTTGTAATGAAACTGTAGAAGTTTGATTATTAGAATTAGAAGTAATGGCTAAAGGAGGTATGGAAGGAGTCAAAAAATACCACGATTGAGATCTATCTAAGGCATGCTCAACTCAACAATTTTGCAATGTTTGTAAGCTTGGTATGAGTGAAAGAGATGATCAAGGTGAGGAGGACATGAGTTAGGTAATGAAGGCCAAAATAAATCAAGAGTAGCACAATATCTAGGCTTAGAAGGTTGATACAAACTATGATTAATCATTTTTACTTCTCCATTATGAATGAACTTAAGACATTTATGAATAGGAGAAGAGATAGCATGCATAGAAGTTATCCACGGTAAACCAAATTTGATTTGAAATTGATCAAAAGTAGGGATAATAATGAAGGCACTATCTACAACTTTACCACAAAGTTCAATCGGTAAGTTGATAGAACCAAGTGCAGGATAAAGAAAACCATTACAAGTTTGGATCCATGCATCAGATGGATCATAGAAATCACATTGTAAGTTTTTCATAAAAAGATTTTCCTCAGTAATGACATTTATTAAAGATGTGGGATCAAAAAGACAACCACGAGTAGGTATCTTAGCAATCATAGCATAGATATAAAGGGGACCATCAGGAGCTTTAATCATTTTAGAATCACCAAAGGTGATTAAAAGTTCCCTAGGTCACTTATCCTTAGTTTGTTTTTGAGGTTTAGGTGGAACTGGAAGTTGAAGTAGAGGTGAGGGATTTTGAACAGTAGGTTGAGATGAAACAACACACTCCACATGATTAACAATGTGATTAAGATCATCCATCTTTGAATCATAAACAATAGCCACAGAAGATGGTTGAGCTATGGTATTAGTATCATATGTAGGTAAAGGATTCATATAGATTTGAAGGTTTTGATTAGGAGGAGAAACATATTTATTTCCACTACCATCAAAATTATCAATTGACAAAGCCTTATAATCAATTAAATATTAAATTTTATGCTTTAGAGAATAACATTTTTTAGTATCATGGCCATTCTGGTGATGGTATTGACAAAAAAATTTAGAATCGAAGGATTTGGATGCTATTGTGGTAGGGAGAAGAGGTCGAATAGGAGGAAAGGTAATCATATTAGCACTTAACAACCTACTCATTATAGAATGCAAAGTTTCAGAGAGAGGAGTAAACGTACGATTCATATAGAAAGCAGTGGATACAAAAGTTGCATTATTGGATGTAACAACAACTTGATCGGAAACCTCATTCATCTGTTTATTAATCTTGACATAGTTTTTAGGTTTCTGAAACTTATTAGGATTACGAGTAGTGTCACTCTTATCAACTGGAACATGAGCCATTGGAGTGTTGCTCTCAAATTGACTCACTTGTAACTGATAAAGGTGAAGTGCTGCACAAAGTTGTTGAAAAGAGGTAAATTCAGTAAGCAGAATCTTATATCTAATATCCTTTTATAAATTTGAAATAAACATGTGTTGAATATCAATATCAGGAACATGATAAGAAATTTGAGCATACAAATGCTTAAATCTACCAATGAAATCAATCAATTTTTCTTTAATGTTTTGTTTACAATGCATTAAATCAGTTAAGGACACTTGTGGACCAATGTTATTTTGAAATTGTTGGATATAGGCATTAGCAAGTTTAGGAAAAGAATCAATTGAATAAGGAGGAAAAGAAAAATACCATTGCAAACCCTTATCACAAAAAGTTCTAGCAAACAATTTAGCTAAAATCCTATGGTCATGAGCATAATCACTACAAAGGATTTGAAATGTTTTAACATGAGTGATAGGATCACCTTTGCCATTGTAATTCTCAAGATGAGGCATATCAGCTTGTTGAGGGACAGTAGCACGAATGAATTATAAGGATAAAGGACTACCCATGTCACATGTAGGAATGCTAAAATTGGATTAGGTTAAGGATGCAAGTTGTTGTTGTAAAGATGACACAGTTTGAGCCAAACTAATAATTGTGGAATCATTAGAGGAAACAAGTGGCATAGAAATGTTAGGAACACTAGGAAAAGTGTAGGAAGTAGTAGGAATAGAAGACACAACCGGTGGAACATTAGGAACCATATTTGGAAGGGGATTAGAATAAGTGAAAGGAACACTATGATATGAAGGTTGTGAGGTAGGTAAATATACCGGTGGAGCACTCACAGGAATATATGAAATTGGGAGAGATGTTGTCATCAAAGGAGGAGTATAAGTAGGAATGCTAGGAGTGGAAGAAGGTCCTTGACTAGTGATAGGAGGTGTATATCCTAACTCTTAAGCCTCTTGATCTAAAGGTTTAACATTCAAATGCACAAGATGAGTAAGACCAAGCAAGAAGTTAACACCTTGATCATTATCATGGAGGAATTAATTAATAGCCTCTATAGCTTGGATAGAATCTTGATTATGGTTTTCTTGGATAAGCCAATTTCTCATTTTATCAAGTTTAGTTGAGAGTTTTTGCACTTGTTCAGGAGGAAATCTTAAGGAATCATCCTCATCATGAGATGAGTGAGAAGAGTTATTCTCCATAGAAGGATTGGAATCATGAGTTATCAAATTATCACCTGGGATCCTAAGGAAAGGAGAGGAAGACTCAAGATCAAAGGAACCCATAAGTGTATGACTTCTTCTAACTGGGATAATATAAGTAGGAATAGAAGTGGTAAAGCTCATACACCAATGAAATGAAAATGAACTAACACAAGATGTTGATTTATTAATTTTAAATATAATTGAAAGAAAATGCAAGATATAGAATAAACATGTAAATCTAACACCAAAAAGAAAGAGTTGTCTATCACGGGTTCACCAAAATGTAAAGGGGGAAAATTGGTTAGGTGAATGAATGTGTGTATTTGAATGTTTGTGTTGTATTTCCTCAACCTTTACATTTAATTGTAATTTTGATGTATGTGTGTTGTAATGTGATTAAGAATATAGTGGGAAGGAAGATAAGATGTTCCTCTTTTATCCCCAAATGCACAAATGAAAGATCCAAGTTGATTAACCCAAGAGAAGGATCAATACATAAATGAATCAACCATTTGGAAATGAGAGTAAGGAAGAAGATCTTAAATTCCATTTTATGATTAAGGAGATATGATATATAACAGTAATTGAAAAGGATGAGAGGAAGTACCAACCTTAAAGAATTGCAGATTTGAAGAATATTGTTTGCTGAGGTCTGTACTCTATTTCTAGAAAATCTGAAGTATGATTTAGAACAGAAACACAGAGACGAACAAAACCCATAAATATTTTTCCGATCCGACACTGTCTTGAGAAAAAGTTTGACCTTGACCCACAAATGTCACCCCTAACCCAATAATCTTGACCTTGACCTGCACAAGTTTGACAGAAAATCTGTTTATGGATCTCGATAGTTCACTGAAAAGAGTACCCAGATATGAGTTCAAATCTACAGTCCCACACCTGTACCTGCAAGAAAAAGAGATTTGTTTGTTGGGGGGGAGGGGTTTGCCTTGGTCAAACCCAAATTTTGGAATTAACCTCAAATATATAATTGAAATTGCAGAAGTAAAAAAAGTAAATGCATAGATTCACCTTTCTTTTAACAGTCCTTATGGAGGATTTGAATCCTTGAATCCACAAGTATGTATGCACAAATGGATCTAGAATTTTGAATGTAGGATGTCTTCAATCAATTTCTTGTAGATCTCCAACACCAAATCTTGAATAGGTTCTTGAGTATGAAGATACTTGGAAGAAGGTGGATGGAGAGATCACCAAAAGGGCATTATGTAGCTTGAATCCTTCAATGGCCTCCCATGGATCTCTTTGATGAATGCTTGAATGCTTGATGATGTATAGATGCTTGCTTCAAATATTTCTCCTTAGCTTGATTAAACTTCACTTGATAATTCTTTTCAATTTCTCAATGATGCTTAGGCTTGGATAGAGGACTTAGAAGAGCTTCTTTCTTGATTTCTTGTGGTTAGAGAGTCTTAGAGAAAATGAGAAGAGAAAGCTTCCTTTTATATGAAATTAGGGTAAAATCTTCTAAGGAGGCCAACATAGGATAATTAAATTCCCATTAAAGACTTTAACCCTAGGAGAGGACCTATATTAAATATAATTTAGGAATCATCACTTTGGAACCCAAAATAACCTACCCAGAAGTGGGATTTAACTTTTTCAAAGACCGACATCCGAAAACTGTGAGATCCTAAAATTTGGACCCTGGGTCAAGGTTGAGGTCAACCTTGACCTAGGTTAGGGGTGAGGTCAACCTTGACCTAGGTCAGGGTTGAGGTCAACATAGACCCAAAAGGTCAACCCTGACCCCGAGGTCAAAGATCTCAAATTTGCAGTCTAGAATGCCAAAAACTGGCTAGAGAGAGGTGGAGAATTGGGGTAGAACAAGGGAAATCCAGGTCTAAATCAGGAACCCATTCAAGGCCCTTGACATGACCCCAAACCACTTAATCAGAAGGCTAAACTATTCTACCATGGAAGTGCTTCCATTTTCTGACTATACAGGAGATTATTACAACATTACAGTACATAGTCCCTCTTAGGAGTCAAGAAAAGTAGTAGGCTCACTACCCAGGCACACTACCCAAAGAAGGTTAAAGCCACCCTCAAGATTCACAATCCAAAAAAGTGTATATATAAATATACAATCCAATGAACTATCTGATAACAACTATCTTTTCTTGGTCAGTTCCAATGAAGTATTCTTATCACAAACTCTGCTCTACATCCAGCAGCCAAACAAGCCTCACAACTTTCACTTCTCTTTCTTTTCAATCTCTTCCTCTACCCCATATTTCCAAAATAAATATCAGTCATATACCCTCTTACAATAATTCATTAGGTTGGCCAGTTAAGCTTTCCTAATACACAAACAGTTAATTAGGTCAGCCAATTAGGGTTTCCCAATATACAAATAATTGTTTAACCCCATGCTAAGATACACACGGTAACTATAAAAATTAAACATCAAATAAAATCCAGTAGTTATACTCCCAGATCCACAATCCATATTCACAATTCATAATACACGCTACATGTCTGAAGTTGACCACCAAATAGGTCTCCTCTAGAATACACGCTACAAATGATGTCACCAGTTATTACACGTTAATCAAACACAACCCAATATTTCAAAATATTTCTTCTGTCCTCCAGTAAGCTTGCTTCATTTGAAATATCTTCACCAGTAAGATATACCTAAAACACAAAGATCTACTCTGTCAAGCATCACAGTTATAGTCCAGAAACCAGTCTTCACTAAATCAGCTATAACATCCTCAATATGTTACATAAATCCAAGCAAACTTAGGAATAAGATCAAAACACATCCTTCTTTATATAACCAACTTCAATCATTTTGAAACATCTGTATACTGTCCGTATGCTTCTTCCAGTCAAGTAACCAGTCTTCCTTCTTCCACAGAAACATATGTTGACATCAGTGAAAAACATGAATATCAAAAACATGAATAGTATCCAAAGCTGATATCATCCAACAATCTCCCCCTTTGGCATTGATGGAAAAATATGGGAAAATCCATCAACCCAAAATCAACTCAAACAAAAAAAACTTTCTCCTTTGAATACAATCTTCTCAATATCCTCAACACAAATCTCCTCAAAATAGTAGGGATTTTCACATAGATTCCTCCCCCCTTTGGAAGCAATGGAAAAGGGTGCCATAACTCATCTTTCATCTTCTGTATCTTTTTCAAATCTTCATGTCCAACAGCCAGGTGCAAGATCACACAAATGTGCTCTAGTGTTCCTTCGATCACTACCCCTGAGGAGTATATCCATACATCAAGTCCAGAAAATGATATAGATCTGAAATCCTCTAGGCTGATGCATTTCTAGCTCAATTAATTATCACAAGGAGGGGCTCTGACCCCAAGCATGCTTCTGAGATACTCAAAAGCATTTTTTGGAAAAGGTTTTGTAAATATATCTTCTATCTATTCCTTTGTGCTAATATATTCTAGTTTAATTTCTTTCTCTGCTACCTTCTCCCTCAAGAAATGATACTTAATAGAAATATGTTTAGTATTTGAATGCATTACCAGATTATTCGACATATTCACTGTGCTATTGTTATCACACTAGATAACCACTGGTTCTTCAAAAATTATTCCAATGTCCTTCAGAATTTGTTTCATCCAAACAACTTGTGTGCACTTTATTGCAGCAGCAACATACTCTAATTTAGTAGTAGATTGAGCAATACAGTTCTACTTCTTGCTCAACCAAGAAACCAACCTTTTCCCAAGGAAAAATTTACCACCACTAATACTCTTTCTGTCATCCACATTACCTACCCAATCAACATCAGTATAATCCTATAAAATAAAATCATCTAATTTTTCATACCATAATCCATATTCTGTTGTTCCTTTAAAATATTTGAAAATTCTTTTTACAGTAGCAAGATGTGTCTCTTTGGGATCTGCTTGATACCTTGCCACAATACCAACTACATTGGTAATATCTACTCTTGTGTGAGTTAGATATTGTATACCACCAATCATAGATCTATACTTTGTCTGAACAACACTTTGAGTCTCATAATTACTAGTCAGTTTATATCCACTTACCATAGGTGTTCCAACAAGTTTACAATCTTCCATTCAAGACTTCTTCAACATTTCCTTAAGATACTTTGTCTGAGATATAAAAATGCCATTCTTACTCTGATTAATTTGCAAACCAAGAATAAATTTCATTTCACCAATCATTGACATCTCAAATTAATTTTCCATTTCTTTAGAGAAATTCTTACTCATCTTATCATTGCCTCCAAAAATGATATCATCAAAAAAAACTTCTATGATTAATATTCCATCTTCATCAATTCTTAAATATAAATTACTGTCCGCATTACCTTTTCTAAAACTAAGACAAAGTAGATATTTGTCAAGTCTTGCATACCATGATCTCGGTGCTTGTTTCATTCCATACAGTGCTTTATTCAACTTACAGACCATGTATTCATTACCTGTCAAAGGAAAACCATCAGGTTTCTCAATGTATACTTCTTCTTCCAGATCACCATTCAGGAATACTGACTTCACATCCAGTTGATATACTTTAAAGTCTTTATGTGTAGAATAAGAAAGAAATAATCTCATAGCTTCCAACCTAGCAACAAGAGCAAATGTTTCTTCATAGTATATGCATTCTTGTTGCAAGTAGCCTTTACACACCAATCTAGCCTTGTTTCTTACCACTATTCCTTCCTCATCCATCTTATTTATGAAAACCTATTTTGTACCTATCACATTTTTATTCTTAGGCCTTGGAACCAATTCCCAAGTATTGTTTTTCTTTATCTGTTCAATTTCTTCTTCCATAGCTTTAGTCCAATATTCATCTCTACATGCTTCATCAGTAGTTTTTGGCTCAACTTGAGAAATCAAAGAAATTTCATCTCTAATTCCATTAGCATCACCAATAATTTGATCTTCAGGATGGTTCTTATTAACATACCTTGGAGTCTTTGGAGTCTCAGTAACTTTAGTCAGTTCATCTTCAATTTCATCTTCAATCATCAAAGGATCTTCAGGTTCAACAATGACCTCTTTCATTTCTGTAATATGACCATAGTCATATATTCTTTCCTAAATCTGAAACTTTTCATCTATCCTCACATTGGCACTTTCAATCAACTTCCTCAATCTCAGATTGAAACATTTATATGCTTTAGTCTTAGTAGAATAACCAAGAAAAATTCCTTCATCACTTCTAGCATCAAACTTCCCTATATCATCATCTCTTTTGATATAACATTTACTTCCAAATATTCAGAAATATTTTATAGTAGGTGTATGATCAAACTATAATTCATAAGGAGTCTTACTTGTACCTTCTCTGATCTATATTCTGTTCAAGATTTACACATCAGTGCCAACTGCCTCTCTCCAATGAACACGTGACACATTTCCTTCCAACAACATAGTTCTTGCAGCATCTAATATAGCTATGTTTCTTCGCTCTGCTATCCCATTTTGTTGTGGAGTTCTAGGATCTGGTGTCTTTCTGTATATTCCATGTTCTTCACAATAGGTATTAAATAAGTCTAATGTAAACTCTCCACCTCTGTCTGATCTCAAACATTTTATCTTCAAACCAGATTCATTCTTAACTTTTTCTTTAAATAACTTGAATTTGTCAAATGCTTCAGATTTTTCTCTCGCATATGTAACCCACATCATTCTAGAAAAGTCATCAAAAAAAGTATAAAGTACCTTTCACCATAATATGATCTTGTTCTTGTAGGACCACATAGATCTATATGCACTAGATCCAAGTTTCATTTTGCTGAATAAGATTTTCTTTTAAAACTGCTTCTGGTCTGCTTCCCCATAACACACTCTCTACACATAGTGTTAGATGGCTTTACAATATTAGGTAGATCTCTTACAACATTAGTCATACTTTCCTTCACAATGTTATCAAATTTAATGATGCGGGAGCATCCTGAACCTTTAGCATTATGAGTAGTTTCATAATATTGTGATGTTTAAGTCCTTTTAAATTTCATGGGGCCATGTTACGAAAGGGTTAAAATCCCTAAAATGGCATTGTAATGTGTTAAAAATACATCATGGGAATGTTTCAAAGAGCATTGTAATTGATCAAGTTTCTAGGCAAATAGGTTAGTTTTATAACTACCTTAGCATCTCTTGAAATAGAGAGAAATGTAACCGAATGAATATAGAGAAGAGAGGATAATAGGAAAAGAGAGAGAACAAGAGTGAGGAGAAATCAGGCTCTCTAGTGGCAGCCAGAGAGCCACACAAAAATGTAATTGCAGTATTAATGTTAAAGAGTTTTCTTTATGTGAGTTGGTTGAAGTCATGTTCTTTAGAATGGTTTTTGCAATCTCTTTTATTTCCTCTCTTTATCGATAATGTGGAAACGGTTTTGAAAAGAAAACCGAGTGTGAGTTCTAGAATGGATTTAAAATCCATAACAGTTACCAAAGAAACCGTTACATGCATGTTAGGAGGATGGTGAGCTAAGCCATCGAAAATATATGGTGGAGTTAATATGTACATTTTGTGTTTATGTTGATCCATGTCGAGCAGCGGGAAAGTTGGTGAAGTGGTTACGCCCGCGTGGAGCCCGGGCAATAATGTGGCTATAGTCATGTTTGTGTAGACCCAAGGGAGAGGTATGTTGCAAGGTTTTTTTCTTTGGAGAAGTGGAATGATAGAAAATATGATTCCCAAATTGACCAGCGAACTCCATCATGGTTTGATCTCGGCCATCAAGTGGAAGAAAAGGTGGTGAATTATATATCTCCCTGCATGCTCGACCAAAACTGACTGTAAGGTGGTGGAGCATGATGTGAAGTTTGCAAAGATAGTTATTGTTGTAGAGAAGTTCCATTGTGCAGAGATCCATGTGGATGTTGAATGTCATTCTCAAAGTGGTAGAACATGTTTATCAACTTGCAACTCGGTTATTGAAGCTATGTGGAGAAAAAGTGGGGAACGTATCACCAAATACGTACATAAACTGCAAGCAGTCAAGGTATTGGAAGGAATCAACAAATGTACATTATGGAATGGTAAAAAGTGTACTCAGCCTTGAAGGAGCCGTAAGACATGAAATAGTCATCGAACATTGCATTAACAGTCTCTGAATTGAAAAAGGAAAAAGGTGGCAACCATGCATGCTCGAGTTATGACCAACTTGCATGTTGGTGGAGTCATTGTCTCTCTTGTTGGTCGGAGACCCAAGAGAGACAAGAAATGATTTTGAAATATATGCTGAGTCATTTGGGTGTGAAAGGGCCCAAAATAGTATTGAATGTGATGTATTGCCGAGTGACTATGAAGAGAGAAAGTTGATGTCAAGAAAGACATGCAGATTTAAGAGCGATTATGGAGAGTTTTGGAGAATGGAGTATTGGGTTTATTTGCCTCCGCATCAGATTGGTATCAGAGATAGCGAAAGATTTGGGCAGGGTAGAGTTTGTGATGTTTTCAAAGAATGGTTGCAAGATTGATCCATCAGAGCTACAGCAGAACAAAGATGTTCTTGTGTGAAGATCTCATGAGCAGAGGTCTTGGTATTGTCTCCACTGAGATAAGGCTGGGTAGAAGGTGCACGAGAGAAACCACTAAGCGAAGGGTGGTTAGCATCTTCCAGGATCTTCAGTGGATAAGATGGCAATAAGGTGATGGTGTGAAGCAGCATGAAGCAAGGTGGATAGCGGCCAAGTCTTTTGTAGCATCAAAGTGTGCAGCAGAAGCATGAACCAAACAACATTTCCATGGGACATGGAAATCTTTTCTCAATGGGAGTATGATGCGGGAGCATTTTGAACCTTTAGCATTATGAGTAGTTTCATAATATTGTGATGTTTAAGTCCTTTTAAATCTCATGGGGCCATGTTGCGAAAGGGTTAAAATCCCTAAAATGGCATTGTAATGTGTTAAAAATACATCATGGGAATGTTTCAAAGAGCATTGTAATTGATCAAGTTTCCAGGAAAATAGGTTAGTTTTATAACTACCTTAGCATCTCTTGAAATAGAGAGAAATGTAACCAAATGAATATAGAGAAGAGAGGCTAATAGGAAAAGAGAGAGAACAAGAGTGAGGAGAAATCGGGCTCTTTGGCGGCAGTCAGAGAGCCACACAAAAATGTAACTGCAGTATTAATGTTAAAGAGTTTTCTTTTATGTGAGTTGGTTGAAGTCATGTTCGTTAGAATGGTTTTTGCAATCTCTTTTATTTCCTCTCTCTATCGATAATGTGGAAATGGTTTTGAAAAGAAAACCGAGAGTGAGTTCTAGAATGGATTTAAAATCCATAACAGTTTCCAAAGAAACCGTTACATGCATGTTAGGAGGATGGCGAGCTAAGCCATCGAAAAGATATGGTGGAGCCAATATTTACATTTTGTGTTTATGTTGAGCCATGTCGAGCAGTGGGAAAGTTGGTGAAGTGGTTACGCCTGCGTGGAGCCCGAGCAATAATGTGGCTACAGTCATGTTTGTGTAGACCCAAGGGAGAGGTCTGTTGCAAGGTTTTTGTCTTTGGAGAAGCGAAATGATAGCAAATATGATTCCCAAATTGACCAGCGAACTCCATTATGGTTTGATCTCGGCCATCAAATTATATATCTCCCTGCATGCTCGACCGAAACCGACCGTAAGGTGGTGGAGCATGATGTGAAGTTTGCAAAGACGGTTATTGTTGTAGAGAAGTGCCACTGTGTAGAGATCCATGTAGACATTGAATGTCATTCTCAAAGAGGTAGAACATGTTTATCAACATGCAACTCGATTATTGAAGCTATGTGGAGAAAAAGTGGGGAATGTATCACCAAATACGTACATAAACTGCAAGCAGTCAAGGTATTGGAAGGAATCAACAAATGTACATTATGGAATGGTAAAATGTGTACTCAGCCTTGAAGGAGCTGTAAGACATGACATAGTCATCAAACATTGCTTTAACAGTCTCTGAATTGAAAAAGGAAAAAGGTGGCGGCCATGCATGCTCGAGTTATGACCAACTTGGATGTTGGTGGAGTCATTGTCTCTCTTGTTGGTCGGAGACCCAAGAGAGACAAGAAATGATTTTGAAATATATGATGAGTCATTTGGGTGTGAAAGGGCCCGAAACAGTATTGAATGTGATGTATTGCCGAGTGACTATGAAGAGAGAAAGTTGATGTCAAGAAAGACATGCAGATTTAAGAGCGATTATGGAGAGTTTTGGAGAATGGAGTATTGGGTTTATTTGCCTCCGCATCATTTAAAATGACAAAATCTTCTATGCCACAACCAACTATGATCAACCTTCACAATAAAATAAGAAGCTTCAAATGTATTCAATTCAAATACATTACCTCTAGATTTAGTACTAGATGTGATCAAATCTCCTGATTTACTTTTGATAGAGCATTTCCCATTAATGAATTTTAATTGATAACCTCTGTCCACTAACTATCCAACGCTCAAAAAATTATGCTTAAGTCCATCAACAACTATACATTGTTAGTATTTGTCTTTCCATCTAGAGAAATAGATCCAACTCCAATGATAAGTTTAGGAGTATTGTCACCAAATATAACAACACCACCATCATATCTTTTCAAACTCACAAATTTATTTTTATCTCTAGTCATATGATGTGAAAAACCACTGTCTATAACCCATTTAGATTTCTTTTCAACACGAGATACTAATACATTTTCCTCAGGTATAGGTTCATCATCCTTTATAGCAATAAATCCAATTTCATCATAGTCACCATCATCATCAAAAACATCCTCACTAGAATAATAACATTCCTTGTCTTTAGGATACTTTGATTTCTAAAACTTAGGTTTGTGCTTAGGAACCCTTGTAGGACATCTAGATGAAAAATGACTAATCTTGTTACATGAAAAACATTTCAAAGGTAATTTTTCTTCAAATTTACCCTTACCTCTCTTCTCTCTTCTAGAGATCAATGCTACCACTTCATATAGCTTTCTTTCTTCCTCCTGTATCTGTTCCCAATCCTCAACATAGTCTCCAAGCTCTTCTCTTAGGTCACCATTGCTGGTGCTCACAATTCTAGATAAGGTCTTTTTGTTATTATGCACGGTTGCCTTGACTGCTGACTCAACTTTAGGTAAAGTATCTCCCAATTCTGCGGCCTCAAAAGTAGTTATCTTTCTAATCAACATCTCTCTAGTGAATTTTGTGTCAAAGATATAATCTCCTCTATATCTTGTACTTTGGTTCTATACGCAGGCGTCAAAGATATGAGTATCTTCATAATCACTTCTTCCTCACTATATGTACCACTAGAGTTTATAATTCCAGTAACCACTTCAGTAATTCTATGTCCATATGCCTTAATGTTTTCATCTTCTCTCATCTTCAGTGATTCCATCTTTGTCTTCTAGTTTTGTAGCTTTTCCTATTTTTTAAATTTATCTCCTTCATATAATGCTTCCAATCTTTTCCAAATCTCATGTGCAGAGTCCAAGTCTTTTACTTCTGTGAATTTACCTTCAGAAAGTGCGCTGATCAATGATTCCCTTGCAAACATATTACATAAAAATATTTTCTTTTCATCTTCAGTAGCCTTCTCCAAATCATCCTCATTCTCTATCTTTTCATTCTTCTTTGTGATCATCCATTAGTCAATTCCCAATCATAGAAAAGACATCTTCAAGATCACCTCAAGCTGGTAAGCTTTCTCTCTAAGGACTAGTAACTTTGATATCAATTTTTAGGAATAACATTCCACAAGACAACTAAGAGGGGGGGGGGGGGGTTGAATCAGTTGTGATATAGATTATTAAACTTTAAACTTTATAAACCAAAACTACAATGGTGCAAATGATAATATAGTAAATTCCAACACAATAAAATAGTACTTGTTGTCGAGGAAACCCTGTTAAAGGTAAAATCCTTGTGGGAATTAGCACCCACAAATAATGTACTGAGAGTATAGTATGCCTGTTAAAATATTTAGCCCTGTTAGGAGCTTATTACAACATTACAGTTCAAAGTCCCTATTAGGAGATAAAACCTGTTAGGAGTCAAGAAAAGTAGTAGGCTCATTGCCTAGGCACATTGTCCAAAGAAGGTTAAATCCACCCTCAAAGATTCACAATCCGAACAAGTGTATATAGAAATATACAATCTAGTGAACTATCTGATAGCAACTATCTTTTCTTGGTCAGATCCAATGAAGTATTCTTATCACAAACTCTGCTCTACATCCAATAGCCAAACAAGCCTCATAGCTTTCAATTCTCTTTCTTTTCAATCTCTTCCTCTACCACATCTTTCCAAAAGAAAAGATCACTCATTTATACCCTCTTACAATTATTCATTAGGTCGGCCAGTTAAGATTTCCTAATAGACAAATATCAACTAATTAGGATTTCCCAATATAAAAATAATTGTTTAACCCCTTGCTAAGATACACAAGGTAACTATAACAAGTAAAAATCAAATCCAATCCATCATTTATACTCCCAGTTCCACAATCCACTCTCACAATTCATAATTCATGCTACATGTCTGAAGTCTGCCACCAAATAGGTCTCCTCCAGAATACACACCATAGCTGACATCACTAGTTATCACACATCAATAAAACACAACCTAGTATTCCAAAATATTTCTTCTTTCTTCCAATAAGCTCACTTCATTTGAAATATCTTTTCTAGTAAGAAATGCTTAAAACACAGAGACTTGCTCTGTCAAGCATCACATTTACAGTCCAGAAACCAGTCTTCACTAAATCAACTGTAACATCCTCAATATGTAACATAAAGCCAAGAGACCTTAGGAATAAGGTCAACACACATCCTTCTTCATATAACCAACTTCAAGCATTTTGAAACATCCATACAGTGTCCACATACTTCTTCCAATCAATTAACCAGTCTGTCTTCTTCCACAGAAATATATGTTGACATCAGTGACAAAACATGAATGTTGTAGAGAACATTTACTACTTGTTGAGTGGTTCTTGATTTGGATGATGATAGTTGATTTTTTGCTACTGTTAATTTCAAATACTATGTTGCATTTCATTTTTTTGGTTTTATTGTAATTTCTTGGTGTTATTGTATCCCACCGAGGTTGATGATCTGAAATTTCTATTACTTAAAATTTTTATACTTAATGACTCATTTTTTTGCTAGTATTTGTGATGTCAGTTGTGTTGCAGTTGAAGCCAAGATTAATTCTCTTGTATTGTTGGTGTTCTATGTGAGTAGAGAGGTTTTTCAAACTAGTCCATAATATCTTTGGCGCCCTTTGGATATGCTGGAAATAGAGTTGTTATTAATCATGCTTGGTCGTACATTATTTTTTTTGGTAATATTGGTGTTTCACAAGTGATATTTGATGATCTATATCTGATGTGTTCAACTATGCTATGTTTTTATGTGTTTAGATGTGATACCCTAGTTAGGATCATTCTTTTGGTTCATATACACTTTACAATTGATTTTGGAATGTTAATTTTGGTCTCACCTTAGTTCGTGGAGATCCACATGCTTCAAGATTGCTTTGAAAGATATTTATTGGTCAAATTTTCTACAAGATTCCTTGCCCATGCACACATTACATTTTGGAAATGAATTTGGTTAATGTGTGGAATATTGGATCTATCTAAAGAGAGTGTGTTGTGATATATTTAGGTCCCCTCTTTCTCTTGGAGTGGACCATTTCATGTATCTTGGGTTCAGATGACCTATTTTATGTAATTATATTTTTCCTTGGTTGTGGTTGACCATTAAAGTCTTTAATGATTTATCTCATATTTAAGGAGTATATTCAAAGTTAGTAGAGTGTGAGGGGATGAGTGTGTAAATAGAGTAGAAGCATGGAAGAGTAGACGATGTGAAGGAAAGAAAATAAATAAGTTAAGGATGTGAAAAGAAGTCATATATTGAAGGAAATATATTCAGAGATAGTGTGCTGCTAATTTATGTTTAGGAGATTCTTCTTATTTCTATTCTGTCATGCTATTGCTGAATGAAAATGAGTCTAATAAAAAAACTTTTTATATCTTGTCCTAAGATAATGAGTTTTATTTTTACAAGTCCTTTGTATCTTTCCCTAAGGAAATTATCCCTAGTTGTGAAAGCCTTGGTAGTGAGCCTATAAATTTGTAATTTAAGATTATCTATATTATGGGTTTGATTGTCACCATGGTTTTTCTCCGACTTAGGTTTTTCATGTAAATCTAGTGTTCTTGTGTTGATTATGATTTCTAATGTATGCTTTCATTTAAGTTAGTTTCTTATGGTAATCTGAATTATATTAAGATTTAAATTAAATTTATTACTACCATCCAGACTAATACACCTCCCCTCTAAGTCCTTCTACGTGTTCAATAGGATCTACTTGCAACTTCCAAGGGTATGGAGGAGCTTCCTGAGGTTGTAATACACTATTAGTTTGGAGTGGTGCCTATGATCTAGAAGGTTTTTAATCACATAGAGCACTTATGAGAAATTCCATGTTATCAAGTTGTCAACATGTGAACATAAAGAGCCAACTCTCTTTCAAAAATTCTGTAACTATCAGCTTCTAATTGGATCTTCACGGGATTGTAGAATTTACCAAACAATAATCTCTTCTTTAAGTCATAAATGAAAAAAATTCCACCCACCATCTCAGGTTTGTAGACTTGAAGTGTTAGGAATAATAGTCCACAAGAAAACTGAGAGGGGGGGTGAATCAGTTGTGATATAGATTATTAAACTTTAAACTTTGTAAACCAAAACTGCAATGTAAATGATAACACACTAAATGACAACACAATAACACAATACTTGTTGTCGAGGAAACCCTGTTAAAGGTAAAACCACGATGGGAATTAGCACCCAAAATTAATGTACTGAGAGTATAGTATCCATGTTAAAAGATTTAGCCCTGTTAGGAGCTTATTACAATATTATAGTACACAGTCCCTGTTAGGAGACAAACCTTGTTAGGAGCCAAGAAAAGTAGTAGGCTCACTACCCAAAGAAGGTTAAAGCCACCCTCAAGGATTCACAATCCAAACAAGTGTAATAGGAATTTACAATCTAGTGAACTGTTTGGTAGCAACTAGCTTTGCTTGGTCATTTCCAATGAAGTATAACAATTATCAACTCTTCTTTACATCTAGCAGCCGACAAGCCTCACATCTTCCACAATTCTCTACCTTTACAATCTCTACCAAATCTTTTGAAATGAAAAGATCTCTCATATATAACCTATTGGAACTCCAAAATTGTGAATACATTTTGGAGTGAATTTACAAAAAATTTCCCTAAGTGTAGGTTGCTGCCCTAAAAATCTTGTGGAGAAGGCCTGTTTTAGATGCTTGTAAAAAGAAGCCTGTTGATTTTCATGAGATGTAGCTTGGGGAGTGGTGCAAGAGCACCTAGGTAGGGATACTTATGCAATATGACCTAGGGTTTCTTTGATTTTTTTGGCTTGTAGTGGTTCTATCCAGACCACTAGGATAATAAGGGGACATGTAGGTCCTAGTGTGTAGTGTGTTAAGTGAGGATGCCTTAATAGGTTCTTAGTGACCTTTGAGTCCTTATAGGTCAAATAGGGTGTTTTTGGGATTTTAGTGCCAAATTGGCCAAGCAAGGGACTAGAGGTCCTATTTCATATTTTTATACCTTAATTAGTGATTTGGGCAAGTTTGGACAACTTTTGACCAAGTTTGGATAGCATATCCAAAAGTTGTCAATGTTGTCATTGACAACATTGACAACATTTCTTGCAAGAATGAAACTTTGATAGAATTGGTTTCTTAACTGTCTAAAACCGGTGTTTTAGAATTTTGGTCAACTACATAAGGCTATCCTTGATCATTTGCAAGGGTTGGCAAGTTTGTGTCAGAGTGTGTACGGACTGTAGAATTGAATAATAGTTGTAGTTTGTGTAATTTGTGAGCATCTGGTATTAAAATGGATTGAATCATCTGCTATAATCCTTGTTTATGTTAATGTAGATTTTTCTTAGATCGTGTGTGGTGTTAGATTTCTATTTTCCATAGTTTTAGTTTCTTTTGTAAATTCCTTTAGTTTTTGTCCAGTCACTGGCCTGATTCAGGCATCTTGTGCAAATGGGGTCATAGATCCATTTTCCACCATGTAACTTGCACGGGCCATTAGATTATGGAAGGTGACTCCATGTACATTATGTACAGTAAAGGAGGGGCCCAAGAAAGCATTACAACTATTTATAAGGTGATGACCTAGGCGAGCTAGTGATGCATGGCTAGGGATCACCAACAGTTGTAGAGAAATTTGGAAGTATTGAAAGAATTCATTGCTTCAATCAGGGATTGTAGAGAGGTATTAGGGTGAGTGAAGGAACCTTAACTTAGAGGAGAAGTTTGGGTGTGATGCTTTTCTTTCCAATAAAATCAATTTCTTGAGAAGACAGTGAAAAGGTCCTAAAACCCTGAATTTTAGGCATGTTTATAGGAGGTACTGTACAGACACCTCTGGGAGCCAAGAAGTAAAAAATCCTTAGGTTCTTGATAAAGGGTATCAGGATATGGTAATATTTTTCTAACTTGTGAAGGAGTTTAACAAGTTATTGCAGAAAAAGAGCCTAATTAGGCCTAATGCTAGTAGCCCTCTTTTGGGTGAAATTGGATTGGAATTTGGAACTCATTTAGGGTTTCAATCCAAAAGCAGATTGTGGACATTGTAATTGGCCCAATAAACTATCTACCTTTCCATATGGAAGAGTTTGGAATCCATTTGGATCAGTTTTTGTAGATGGAGCAAGAAAGGCCATTGGAAGCTTAGGAAGAGCTATGGTGAGTTTGTGTTGTACATTGTTGATGTTCACTAGTTGAAATGAGTAGGATCTTGTGAGGAGAATCGTAAGGAGAATAGGGTTAGTTGAAGAACCCTATTAGGTTAGTAGAGTGACCTAGGAGCCCCTAGAGGAAGCTAGGGATAAGAAAGACTAGTGTTACATCAGGGAGTGGGTTCAAAATCTTTCATTTAGCAAGTACAATGGGTTCCAACTCTCAGATTTAAGTTTTGACTTGTTTTGGAGGTAGTCATTTGGAGATGTTTTGCCCAAATCTGCATTTATGCATGTTTCCAGTTCTCACTAAGTGACCTACTTTAAATTTTTTTATCTTCAAATAGATGGATAGGAAAGACATTATGGAGTGTTCCAAGATGTTGTAGACATGAAAGTAAAACTCCATTCCTATTTGAAAAATCCCTGTGAAGTCAGATGATAAGTTTTTCAAAGTCATTCAATTTTCTTTTTATTCAGTTTCTCAGTGTAAAATGTAGATTTCTGAGTATCCTACTTTGATGTCCTTCAAGTTGCACCCAGGTCAAGATTTTGAAGATTTGAGTTTTCCCATGCATTTAAAACATGAAAGTGTACCTCTTTAAATATTTTCAAACTCTGACCAATCCATTTAACCACTTTTCCCAGTTGTTTCCAAATCCAGTTTCTACTTTTTTACTATGTTTAAGTTTAGAAAGTTGTGAAGTGCTGACTTTGCATATTAGTGTTGGTTGATCAGTTGATCATCAAAGCAAGCTAGTTGAAGTTTCATAATCCATATGTGAAATTGAATCTATGTCCAAAGTTTCAGACTATAAGGGTCTTATTTGATGAGTTTATGAACTCAAATTTGAAGGAGTCTTATGCATATTTCCGGTGTAGGATAGAATAAAGTTTACAGAATAATCATCTTTAGAAGATTGAAACTTTTTATCTGATGGTGATTTTGAGTGGTGAATTATTTTTTTGTGCTCCTTGTACCTAAATGTATTACCACGATCAGTGGTGGAGCCTCGAAATATGTTTTCCTATTTTTGCAAAGGTCAACCCAGATTAAATTTATGCTGTTTTCACATCTACGTCTGCACAAGTTTTCAGAATCACTATGTTTGATCGGTTACTCCTTGCACATGGAGTTGAATCTGACAAAGCCCTTTTGCACACATATTCACATATTGGAAGAGAGCATAGATTTTAGATTTCATGATAATATGATGCTTTCTGATCAGTTTTTGTGACTAGTTCCCGAGGCCAGTTGTTATTTATATGGTTAGTTTGCAGAAATATTATGATTGGTTTGAACTGTTCATCGGTTCAATGTCTTGTGATCCGAGACCATAGTAGAATATATTTTGGTACATTGAAGAAGGTGAAAGCATATCTAAGGCATTTGAACTTTCCGATGGAAGACAAAGGGAGCAGTGTGAAGTATGGATTTTAAAAGTCATTAAAGCATATCTTGGTGAATATTGTATTGTTTTCTCTAGACATTCAGATGATTGAAAATGAAGCTACTTAAATCATGGACTATAGTTTTTTATTTCAATTCACAGTACATGTTAGTGAGTACAATTTTCATTCCAGCAATGGGATGTGTTGTGACAATTTGTGTTGCACTGATGGGCATGAAAGTGAGAC
Source organism: Thuja plicata (assembly GCA_018584345.1). NCBI lineage: Eukaryota > Viridiplantae > Streptophyta > Pinopsida > Cupressales > Cupressaceae > Thuja > Thuja plicata. The sequence goes on along the minus strand of MU227709.1, from coordinate 1,294,111 downwards.
AATTTTGGCATCATGGTTTTCTCTTGACATTGATCTGGATGCCCCAAAAGTGAGATTGCCATTTGAGAGAATAGATTATTCTAAAATATGTATCTAGCTGTTGATAGATTTTGGTCATTTTACATTGTGCACAGGGAAGAATGGATGAAGTCTCTTGCTTCAGCTACATATAAAGCATCTGCTCCTCCATCTATATGTGTTCATGGAGATCTTAGTACTGATGAATCTGAATATGAAATTTCTCAACTAGCAGTCCTATCATAGTTGGCAAATTTGTTTGTTGTTGGTTCTCTGATAGAATTGAAGCTTCTTATTTATGGAAAGGGTGAAGAAGAAAGTGATAGTTGTAGTGAAGAGAGAATTCTTTTGGAACTTTGTGCTGATGGAGGCAAAATGACTGTTACACAACAGGAGAATGATTTGACTTTGGGAATGAAATTTCCCTCTTTAAAGATTGAAGATAAACTTCGAAGCCATGTGTCTTCAACATGCAAGTATGTTGCACATTTTGTGCTAAAGAATAATGGCCAAAACACATTTGATGAAGATGTTGAAAATATAGCTCAGAATCAGTAACAAAGAATTTAGATAAAGATGATTATTTTAAAGACACATTGTCAAATTTTAGTGGCTCTTATGATAGTCTTTCTGTCTGGCCAAGCAACTTAAGTTCTTTGTATGATACCCCAAGGGATTCCTCATGTGACTTTGTAACCACAATAATCAAGTCCAAAGCCGATCTTTCCAGAGGGGCTTTAAGCCTACGCAAGACAAGTATACAGAGAACCACACAGGAAATTAAGGAGGAGCCCACACTAAACACCAAGAAGCAGGGAAGTAAATACAAATAATGAAGGTGTGCATGAAATAACTTTCAAGAGGACTGCGCATAGTCTACAAAATAAAAAAGGAGAAAGAACATTGCGCTATTTTGTTTAAAAAAGACCAGTGCATTGGTTTAAAGGTCAGTGCAATCCAAATATTTGGGATCCACGCATGGTAAAAAGAGCATTTTAAAAACTTGCAAATGCATTTGATAGAAAGGTGCATAATAGAAGGTGACACATTCCCATTAAAAGAAGGCCTCTTGTGCATGAAATCAAAGGGGGTAGTTTTAAAAGAAAACTTGATGTAATTAACATCTGGCAGATATATTGAAAGAGAGTAATGTTTTTTTTAAAACATTTGAAACACATGCAAATGCATTGACAAGTAAGGAAAGAGATCCCCGCGCAGCATGCATGGGGGAAATAAAAAAATGTTTTGTTTTAAAAACTAATGTGAAGTATATTGCACAAGAGATGGTGGATTTGAAAATAGACAAATGTCAAGTGCTGCACAAAGTGCAAGTAGGGGAAATAACTGTGCAATGTGTCAAATACATTGCAAAATGAACTTGGTGTGTGTGCTAGTTTGTGCATGAAGTGCATAGACTAGAAGGATACACAACACATGGAGGAAAAACATAAACATTTAAAACAAAACATGGCATTTGCAAGAGCCCGCGTTAAACATTGGAACCCATGCAACAAGTTAAATGGGAGTATTAAAAAGAAAAGTTACTGGCAGGTATAACACAGTCTCCACAACCGCTTCCACATCCTCTTGGGAAGCATAAACATTGAGATAAAGAATTAGAGCTTGTGCAACAATATAAAAATTTTAAAATCTCAGGCAAATGCATGTTGACTTATAAGGAAATTTTGTAATGTGAAAATGGGGCATACGCTGACAAGGTAATAGTCTACGCATTAAAAGGAGTAAAAGACCAATGCTAATGCAAATGTAAGAAGTGTATAGAGGCAGCACATAGCATAAAGAGGATTGTTAAAACATTCAAAATGTATTACAAATACAATTTGTAGGTACAAATGAACAAAAGGGCCTACACAATGAATATTGGAGGCTGCATGGTAATGTTTTTGAAGAATTTAAAAAATTTTAAAAGCCAAATATTCACAGCAAGGGGAAGCTGGTGGTAAAGTTTTAAATCAATTTCAAAGGCAAAACCGCATAGGTATAGAGAGAGGCTTGAAAAATTTAAGAATGTAATGTGCATTATCCCACATTCAATGGGTGAGAGGTTTTTTTGTCCTTTTTATATGAAAACACTTACATTGTATTGCAAGTAAGAGCCAAGAGGCTTCTTAGTGGGCCCCTTGGATGGAGGATTCCATCTATGGTGGACCTGATATTATGGACATAGATATACAGAAAGCCTTTAAAACATAGATATAAACTGACGCAAGGAGGGGAAAGGAGATGGGGCCTAGGGAACTCCGTATTGGCAAGTGATCAATTTGGGTAATGTGATTCACTTTTTGGTTGTCATTTATGGCAACACATCTAGGTTTGAGATTGATTATTTTGAAGTTAAGTTTTGGTATGTCCAAAATTGACTAAGTACAGAAACAGAGGTACATTATTGTTTTGGATATCAAAGACATTTGGTTTTGGATAACTGTATGGAGAGTTATGAGGATTTGAAGACTGACAGACAACAGAGAACAACGATACAAAGCAGTTGGACACCAATGAAGTATAAGGGAGTATGATTTGGACTCCAGGAAATTGAAGTTGTATTTTTGTTATTGATAGTCTACACTTTGACTATGCAAGAGCATTGACTATGCATTTGATATTTACTATATTAAATATATTTTGTATTGAAGGCCGACTTAGTACTGTTTGTAATATTTATTTTGAGAGCCGACTTTGTAAAGTTAAAAGGATATATATGTAAGATCTTTTTAGTAAAGATTGTGTGTTGTGAGCAAGTGAAGGATATGCATAGCAGACATGCGAATGGAAGAGCTATAAAGGAACTATCAAAGCATTTGTGATTCTTGTTTTTGTTCATCACTAAGAACCTTTTTGTAACAAAATTACATTGTAAGAGCTATAAGCTCATTGGCCCCTAACAGGGTGTTGTGAACCTTTAACAGGGTTGTTATTCCTCTAACAAGGAAATGTACTATGTAATATTCAGCTCCTAACAGGGCTAGGTCCCCTTATAGGGACATTATACTTTAGTGCATGCTTGTGGGTATCATCCCCACCGGGGTTTTCCCTTGGCCAAGGTTTCCTCATAAAAAAATCATGGTGTTATGACATCTGTGTTATTTGTTTATGATCTTTCCTTTACAGCAATTGTATGGTTAATGTTCAAGTGGTTGAAGAATTTAATTAATTGTTATAATACTGATTCACCCCCCCTCTCAGTATTATCCAATCCTAACAATTGGTATCAGAGCTTTTGGCCCTCGGAGAGAAAGCCTAACAGCTTGAGGGAGATCATAATGGATTTGAATGGTTTACAAGAGAAATTTGAAGCTGCACTTGAAGACCTTGATAATGCTAAAGTAGAAAATTGAGAATTGAAGTTTAACCTCTGAAGAGCTGAGAAATTCATAAAGAAACTAAAAGAACAACTTGAACTTTCAAGAAGTCAGAGAGAAGATCTTATGGTTCAGATAAAAGAAGATTCAGATAAGGAAAATTTAGATGAGGTGAAGCAACTGAAAGAAGAGATTGAGACTCTAAAGCTTGAGAAAAAGAATATTGCTAAAGAAATGCAGATATAGGAGGATGCTAAGAAGAAAGCTGAAGAAACCTTGAACAATGTATTGAATCAAATGAAAGATGAAGCTGACAACTACAAGAAAAAATAATTAGAACTGGATAAATACAATCAGATTTTGAAAGGTGAACTTACTGAAGCAAAGAAACACATTGAGAAACTTCACACCAGTAGTGACTTGATTGATGAATAGTTAGACAAGAAGAAACCTAAAGGTGACATGACTGGTATTGGCTTCAATGAAGTTGAATATTCAAAGAATTAGGAAGAGAAATCAGATGAGAATATTGATGTTGAGAAATCATCTAGTGAAGAACCTAAAGAGAAGATCAGACCTTTCAGAGGTAGATGATTTGGTTGCAACAAATTTGGACACATGAAGAAAGACTGCAGAGGTAATGCCCCTTTTAGAACTTTTTTTGGTTATTGTTTTAACTGTAATGGATATGGGCACAAGAAGACTGAATGTAGAGGACCTAATCAATCTGGATATAGAAAAGACAATGGAAGAGAACCTACAATGAAACCTACATGCTACAAATGTAATAACATTGGGTACATTGTGAAGTACTGTAAGTTACAAGTTAATCAAGAAAGAAGACCTCCTATATGTTACAAATGCAATAATCCAGGAAACATATAAAAGTTTTGCAGGTATAATGGAGTAGATAATAGAAGAACACCACCTCCTATGAATTCATAGAAGAATGGATATGATACTGGAAAGAGTATTGCAGATGTGAAGAATGATTTTGAAAATTGTTTTAAGAAAGCAGAAGACAAAAATAGTGGCAAGATATGGAAGATTAAAGAAACTAGTGAAACATTAGTTCATGGAGAGTCAGTAGATGCTATTGGATCTTTGCCTGAAGGTAGCAAGACAGAATTGACCTAATTGGCCGATCATGGCCTTAGGGGAGCATTAAATGTATTACATCAGAATTTATCCTTCCCCACAAATCATGTAGTGAGCTCATGCGAGCTTGGGAATATGTTGAGCTGACATTATGGATCATATATCTAAGAGTGGATCATCAGCTGACTTGTATATTTTGATCGCGAGATTCAGCAGCCGACTAGACATTTTGGAGTGAAAAAGAAAAGTCATAACCTAACTTGTATAAAGCACCGTGTTATGATCTATTTTTCTATCATTTGACAAGGAGTGAGCCGAGGAGATCAAAGAGCAAAAGTATTCAAACATTTCTACACCTGCCGTGTGTGATCGATCAAAGCATAAACTCATATTTCTGTGTGTGAAAGGTATTCTACATTATCTAAGCTATGGATGCACCTGTAATTTTTGATGTTGTTGATCGTCCTAGATATAAATCCAAGAAACATCCTTCTAAGTCTTGTGAAGAGGATCTGGAAGGAGCATTTTCACAGACCCCACATGGTGTACTTCATGTTGAAGATATTAGGGCTTAGATTCACTGTAAGTATGACACATTGGAAGATAGAGATATATATACAAAAATTGAAAACATGTATGAAAATGGAGTCATGAAGGAAGAATGGAAACACATTAGTAAATTAAGTATAATGAAGATTATGGACTTATGTGAATTTGATGAAAATGAATGGTTTAAAATAATTATGAGCAGGGTTCATGACCAATTCATATGGACTGGTAGCCAACCTATGAAGATATGCAGTGACCTAATTCATGAGATTACTGGTTTAGATAACACTGGAGTTGTACCCATTGCGGAGAAGCATGTCAAGAAGGAAGTCAAAACCCTAACACACTTGAAGTGGGGCAGAAGGGCAATGATAGTAAATGATATTTTTCAACAAGATGTAAAGGTTGATTGAAATGATACTTGGTTTCAATTTTTTTTATAGTAGCAGACGTAATTCAGTATCAGCTAGAGTTATTATGATGGCATGGAGAATGATAAAATAAAACACACATTACAACCTATGCGAGGTATTGGCACAACAATTCCTTGAGAATGTAAATCTTGTGAAGAAAGATAGAATGAAAACCTTCAGATTTGGATCATTATTGGTACACATGTTCATTCATATTGAACACAAGTTTCTTGGTTTACATCCTAGTGGCTGGAAAACTAGAGTTCCTACTGGTATACTAATCTCACAGAGTTACAAAAGACAAAACACTACTTGGGTAGATGGAGAACTGTTTGCAATGATCAAAATTCTACAAAGGAAAATGAAGAGTAGATACATACTACATGAGGACATTGTTGAGAAGTACAAGGACATAATTTGTTTTATGGTTGAAATAGACTGTGTATGTTTTGAGGCAGTGACCCCTAGAAAGAAATGGTGTTACTCTATGGGTTATGAAGTGAGTTCCAAAGTACTCACCATGAAAGTAGAACATATTCTTGCATCAGAAGTTGATAGATTAGAAGAGGGATGGGGAACATATGAGGAGAATTTAGAGAAGGTAAGAGAAGAACAGTATAGAGGACAGAGGAAGAGAAAGATTGCTAATCTTATTCATTACTGTGGAGTAAACGTTGGTCTATCTGAGGAAGAACTGAAAGATATGAAGAAGAAGATGGAAGATAGATCCCTTGGAGTAGATAGTGGAAGCACTAATGCCCCTTCCACCCCTGAATTAATTATGGTTGATAACACACCTCCACCACAGTAGCAGGCATAACAAGCGAAGGAAGTTACTCCTAGAGTAACTAGATCTAGTATGCAAACAAAAGAGAAGAGAACAACTGAGGAAGAAGAGAAGAGAATTGAAAAGAATAAAGCATGGAAACCTGACATTAAAATGCTGGAGAAACGAGCAATTAAACAAGGAAAATTGGTTTTAATTGATAAATATTATGATAGATATGAAGAAGCAGATAAACTGAAAATTGAAGACATTGTAATAGAACACATGCTTAGTTTCAAGAAGACACTTTTGGAAGTTGAAGGAAGCATACCCTCAGATTTGTATACAAAATTGGAAAGCAGAAAATGTTTGGCACAAGTTGAAGATGATCAGATTAGAAATAAAGAGATTGATGACATGCTACTTGTGTTATCTATACAAGAGAGAGATACTATAGTGAAAGAATTAAAACCCCTATTGAGGACAAAGAAAAGATTACTAAAGATAATGGCGAGGAAATATGATGAAGTGACTGAGGAAACTCAGAAGGCACTTGAGAAGATACTATTGAGAACTACTTTTGTCAAGCCCCAACTTCCTAAGATAGATTTACCTACACAATTGGGAATGGATGACAACACAAAGGACACAGAGACTAATGACGAAGAGAGTAAAGAAGACACTACTATAGATTTCTATGTTTCTGGTGTGGCAGTAACACTAGACCCCTCACAAGATGAGAAGGACCCTTTTGTAGGAACCATGGACACTTCTATTGCTGATGAACCTAAGAAGGAAGAGGAGAATAAGGAATATGAGAAGAAAGAGGATGAAGGATAGAAGACTGAGAAAAAAGAAGATGAGAAGGAAGAGGTAACTTTACCATCTAGCTTATTTTTGGCAAGTAGTAATGTAAATGTTGATAACATGGATGAAGATGAACTGGTGAAACTAGCATTCACCATACTGAACAAAGAAAAGGATAAATTAGTAAAAAAATGAGATAAGAAAACAAAGGTGATTTCAAGAGCTATTGATACTGTGAATAAATTGCTTCCAGTACCCTTAGTATTCCAGAACAAAGTTGATATTGAGAACTTGAAAGTCACACTTGATGAGTTTGATGGCCATTTTGAAAATTTGCTAAAGACTGCAGAGGAGAAAGTAGAGAAAATATACGAAGAGAAGAAGCTAATAAAAGTATGCAAGTCCATCTCATGGGACTTAGGAGTTGTGAAAATTTTTCTGATAAATGTAAAGAACTGCATTACACATGGGAGAAAGTTATTTGGTTACAACATGAATCCTATCAGACACATTCAGAATGTTGAAGATATTATTGCCAAGGAAAGGACAAATTTGAAAAGGTTAATGGATGGTTGTGAAACATCTTCACAGACCACTACAAAGTTAGACATAATAGTGAAAAAGATATTGGCTAAGATCAGTGTATTGGAGAATGAGAAGGAGAGAGTACTGAATAGATTCAATTTACTGAGGAACTTCATTACTCCAAAGCTATCAATACTTGAGGCACATCTGATAGATTTAGAAAAGATTATAGATTCATTGGCTAAAGGCTTACCCATAGACTTGAAGAATGCTGAAACTACATCTTTTGCATTGAATGGATTGATTCATATAAGTCAGATTTTGTTTAAGACATGGAGCTTTGAAGTGAAGATTTTGGAAGATTCCTTCCAAGACATTCTAAAACATGTGATGAAGAAGTGATACTTATTTGTATGCACCTTTGTCATTGTTGTCAAAGGGAGAGAAGAGAAGAGATAACAAAAAAAAATGAATGAAGAAGAGAAGAGAGAACAAAAAATATATATATAAAGAAAAGAAAACGAAAAAGATGAGGAGAAGTGGAGACACTTTTGTTTTGTTGGAACACTTAGTAACTTTTTTTGTTAAGTGTTGCCATCAATGCCAAAGGGAGATATTGTTGGAAAGTGATCAATTTGGGTAATGTGATTCACTTTTTGGTTGTAATTTATGGCAACACATCTAGGTTTGAGATCGATTGTTTTGAAGTTAAGTTTTGGTATGTCCAAAATTGACTAAGTATAGAAACAAAGGTACACTGTTGTTTTGGATATCGAAGACAAAGATTGATGATTTAAGGCATGCGAGATTAGTGAAAGATAGTATGGAGTATGTTTGACATACACCAAAGATTGATTTGGTTTTGGATAACTGTACGAAGAGTTATGAGGACTTGAAGACTAACATACAGTAGAGAACAATGATACAGAGCAGTTGGACACCAGTGAAGTATAAGGGGGTATGAATTGGACTCCAAGAAATCAAAGTTGTATTTTTGTTATTGATAGTATACACTTTGACTATGCAAGAGTGCTGAATATGCATTTGATATTTAATATATTAAATGTATTTTGTATTGAAGGCCGACTTAGTACTATTTGTAATATTTATTCTGAGAGCTGACTTTGTAAAGTTAAAAGGATATATATGTAAGATTTTTTAGTAAAGATTGTGTGTTGTGAGAAAGTGAAGGATATACAGAGCAGACATGCAAATGGCAGAGCAGATAATGTCAGAGCTATAAAGGAACTATCAAAGCATTTGTGATGCTTGTTTTTGTTCATCATTGAGAACCTTTTTGTAACAAAATTACATTGTAAGAGCTGTAATCTCATTGGCCCCTAACAGGGTGTTGTGAACCTTTAACAAGGTTGTTATTCCTCTAACAGGGAAATGTACTATGTAATATTCAGCTCCTAATAGGGCTAGGTCTCCTTACAGGGACAATATACTTTAGTGCATGCTTGTGGGTATCATCCCCACTGGGGTTTTCCCTTAGCCAGGGTTTCCTCATAAATAAATCATGGTGTTATGAGTTCTGTGTTATTTTTTTATGCTCTTTCCTTTACTGTAATTGTACGGTTAATGTTCAAGTGGTTGAAGAGTTTAACGAACTGTTATAATATTGATTCACCCCCCTCTTAGTATTATCCAATCCTAACACTCCCAAACACCAAACCACCTTGTAGAGCCAATGTGGAAGCCAAAAAATACAATGAGAGAAGAAAACACAGAGATCCTTTATTCATTAATTGATCAAACTCATTACATGCTGGGTTATAAGGCCTTCCCAGTTTTAGCCATATATTTAATGAATTATAATAAGATCTTCTTACAATAGAGATCACAGACCTTCGATCTCAATATATAAACAGTTTCCTTCTTGCTCTAAGAATCATATCCCAAAATGAAGAACATACAACAAAATATATACAAGAGTCCACCAAAGAGGTCGGTGCTCAAATTCATAAGAGAGACCCAGATTTAGGTCCACATAGATCCCAATGAGAGACCCCACATAAATAAAGCCATCAAAATTAATTGAAGAATTTGGCCAAAGATCCAACTCCCAAAATAAGCATCTCGGGCATAGCATGACCGAGCAATAGAGAGACTCAGGGAAAGAACACCCCGAGCAATAGGAAAATAGAACCTGAGTGTCAGAAGAGAAACCCGAGCAATAGGAAACCCGTCGATAAAGCATGATCGAGCAATAGAAAAATAAGCATGCCTAAGAGACAAAACCCAAGAAATAGAGATAGGCATGCTCGATCAACAGAACCTGAGTGTCAGAGACAAGCATGCCCGAGTAGAAAAACCTAAGCGACAAAGAAAAAATTAAAGAACTATAATAAAACATATTTTTGGTTGTGTAGGATTTCCAATGACCCAAGATGATACTGCATCAGACACCTGGGGTTACAAGAAATGATTCTCTGAATCATGTATCAGGTCCAACCTGAAATGAATCTAACTTAGATTAAGAAATCCAAGATGAGTCCTCAATCGGTCTATTCTTCCACTTCACCAAATACTCCATGTATTATTTTCCTCTTGTGCTTCTGCCAATTCTTTGTTTCAGAATCTTCTCAGCTTCTTCTATCTATTTCTTAGGATAATCACTTGGTACAGTCACTTCTTCATCAGGTTCATGATATTCATACAAAACTAAAATATTGAATATAGGTGATATATCCATGTCATCAGGTAATTCAACTTCATAAGAATTTCCACTGTCAAATCTTCTCAATATTTTTCAAGGACCAAATTTCTTCATCTCTAGTTTACCATATGTTCCAATAGGAAATCTTCCTTTCTTCAAATGAACCATCACAACATCACTAAATTCAAATGTTTTCTGTCTTCTTTATATGTCTGCACTATCCTTGTATTTATGATTACTTTTCTCCAGCTTCTATTTTACATCTTCATGCAATGCCTTTATAAATTCTACAAATTCCTCTACTTCAGCACTTCTTTTCTCTTCACCAACAATATTTCTCAAATCTGATATACCTCTCAATTGTGTGCCATGAACAATCTCAAAAGGTGTCTTTCTAGTACTTCTATTCATTGAACTATTTTATACAAACTCTGTTTGTGCCAACATCAAATCCCAATTGCCTGGTGTGTCTGCAACTAAGCATCTCAACATATTACCCATACTCTGGTTTACAACCTTTGTTTGTCCATTTGTCTGTGGATGAAATGTAGAACTAAACTTCAACTCAGTATCCAAATTCTTCCATACTGTTCTCCAAAAATAACTTACAAATGTACTGTCTCGGTCAGAGATGATACTCTTCGGTAATCCATGCAATCTGAAAATTTCCTTAAAGAAAAGATCTTCTATGTGTACTGCATTTTATGTCTTCTTACATGGTATGTAATGTGTCATCTTAGAGAATCTATCCACAACAACAAATATGGAATCATTACCTCTTGCTGTCCTAGGTAGGCCAAGAACAAAATCCATGCTGATATCACTCCAAGGTTTCTCAGGAACAGTAATAGATGTATACAAACTAGTATTCTGACTCACTCCTTTTGCAACTTGACAAAATCCAAAACTTTTCAAAAATTTCTAAACATCCTTGTACAACTAAGGCCAAAAATACCTCTCCTTCAGCAAGCTTAATGTTTTATCAATACCAAAATGTCCAGCCAATCCACTACTATGTTTCTCCTTTATCAAATTAGTTCTCATTGAACCTCTTGGTATACACAAATGAATACCTTTGAACAACATATCTTCTTAAATTAAATAGTCTTCATACTTACTTGATTTATTTGAATTAGGTGCTCTGCACACTCTCCACTACTCTAAAAAATCAGGATCACTTTCATACAAATGCTTCATGTCATCAAAACCAAGAACTTCAAATCTTATTTCAGTTAATAAATACCTTCTTCTACTCAATGCATTAACAACTCTTTTAGAAACTCCACTCTTTTGCTTAATCACAAATGTAAAGCTCTGCAAATACTCTACCCATTTCATATGTCTCTGATTCAACTTATTTTGACTACCCAAGTACTGTAAAGTCTTATGATCAGTATACAACACAGATTCAATTGGCATCAAGTAATGTCTCCACTTCTTCATATCTTGAACAATAGCATAGAACTCTTGATCATAGACATAATATTTCCTCTTAGCATCATTCAACTTTTCACTAAAGAAAGAAACATATTTACCTTCTTGATTCAATATAGCTCCAATTACACTTTCACTTGCATCAAATTCAACTTGAAATACCTTATTCAAATCAGGTAAGGCTAACACAGGTAAGTCAGCAACCTTCAGCTTCAAATTCTCGAAACTTTTGTAGTTCCATGTGTCTATTTGAATTCTCTTTTGTCTCCTCTCATTGTTTCAGTCATAGCATTACAAATAGAACTGAAATTTATGATAAACTTTCTGTAAAAAAATTCCAATCCATGAAATGATCTTACCTCAGTGACATTCTCAGGTGTAGGCCAATTCAGTATAGCTTCAATCTTCTTAGGATCCATCTTCAAACCATCAGCTGAAATCACAAAACCCAAATACACAAGCTCTTCTTTCATGAATGAACACTTGCTCAAATTTATCAACAACTTTTCCTCTTTCAATATCTGCAACACTTTCCTTATATACACCAAATGCTCTTCTCTAGTCTTACTGAATATCAAAATATCATCCAAATATACAACCACACACTTATTCAAGATTTTTTTCAAAAATTCAGTCATTAACCTCATAAAAGTACTTGATGCATTAGTTAAAACAAAAGGTATAACCAACCACTCATACAAACCTTCCTTTGTCTTGAAAGCAGTCTTCCATTCATAACATTCCCTGATTCTGATCTAATGATACCCACTTTTCAAATCAATTTTGGTAAAATATTTTGCTCCACTCAAACAATCCATTATGTCATCCATTCTTGGTATAGGAAACCTATACTTGACTGTGATTTTATTTATTCCTCTGGAATTAGTGCACATTCTCCATTCTCCATTCTTCTTAGGTGCCAATACAATAGGTACTGCACATGGACTCAAACTTTCTTGGATCAACCCTTTGTTCAAGAATTCATGAACTTGTCGGTTAAGCTCTTCATTCTTGGTTAGTGTTAACCTATGTGTTTCTTTGTTTGGTAAACTGGCTCTAGGAATCAGATCCATACAGTGACTGATATCCCTCATTGGTGGAAAACCATCAGGTACATTATCTGAAATTATCTCCTTGTACTCAGTGAGAAACTTTCCAATTTCTATAGGAATGTCTTCTTTTGTAGGAATGTCTTCTTCTGTATTCTTACTTGGTTTTTTAGGAATCAAAGCATAATAGATATAATCTCTTTTCAAGTCCTTAAAAAACTATCTACCTTCCATCACACAAACTTTCACAGATGTGTATAACTCATCAACAAATTCTTCAACCAAAGGTAACAAAATTTGCTTCTTACCATCAACCCAAATAGAATATCTATTCAGAATTCCATTAGGTATAGCATGTCTATCGTATTCCCAAGGTCTTCCCAAAAAAATATGACAACAATCCATAGGCATAATATCACACAACACCTTATCATAGTATTTTCCAATTTTCACATTCACAAAACATTGTTCACTCACCATTAATGTATGCTCATCCTTGATCCATGAGATCTGATAGGGCTTTGGATGTTTCATCCTCTCCAATTGAAATTTTGCAACCATTTCCTCAGATGCCAGATTCTTTGAGCTTCCACCATCAACAATCACCTTCCAAACTTTGTCTGCAACTCTACATCTGGTCTTGAACAAAATTTTCCTGATCAGATCTTGCTTATCCTTCTCACTCCATAGTATCCTTCTGATCATGAGATTACTTTTAGGTTCATTGGATGGTTCCTCTTGCACTAAAGAATTTATGCTTCTACTTCCTTTCTTAATTGCATGTGTACATTAAAAGGATTTATGTCCTTCTTCACCACAATTGTAACAAGTTACTTGGAACCCTTTTATGCTATATCCACCTTTGGAGTAATGACCTCTTCCCCGGTATGAACTTCCACCTTTCCATTCAGTCTTTCCTTTGTCTTGAAATGTGTCTAAATTTGACTTGTCTGGTTCAGATCTACTATCTTCACCATGAGATCTACCTCTTCCTCTAGGGAATCTACCACCTCTTCCTCTTTGTCTTTTCTCATAACTTCTGTTCAACTTTTCTTCAGCTTTTAGGGAAAATTGATATGCCTCCTCAATGCTTTCCATCTTGACCAAAATAATTTCATCTTGTATAGAACTCCTCAAGCTATTCAGGTATCTTGCTGTTCTTTCCACCTCATCTTCAACATGTCCAGATCTGATGTCCAATCTATAGAATTCTTTAGTATAGTCTTTCACAGATTTATCCTTCTGCTTCAAGCTTTGTATTCTCATAATTAGGTTAATATGATAATCACAAGGTAGAAACTTGCCTTTCATTTTTTTCACCATCTTATCCCATACCTTGATTTTGTCTTTACCTTTCTTCTTTCGACCCAATTGCAGATGTTCCCACCATAAGGATGCATGACCTTTCAACTTTGTGCTTGCAATCTTCACCTTCTTATCCTCTACTACATTCTCATATTCAAAATAATTTTCCATCTCAGTATCCAGTCAATTAATTCATCATAATCCAATTTTCCATTGTACTTAGGAGGATTGAACTGAGGTGTGGATTTCAAACTTGTCAAGGCTCTCAGGAATCTTTCTTCTTCCTGATTCATCATAGGTGTAGGTGATGATTCACCATGAAACTCATCAATTTCATCATCACTAACATCATCAAGATGTCTTCCTCTATGCTAGGCTGTCTCAATAGCTTCCAATCTAGCATCCATCTGTCTAAGCATATTAGCTAGACTTGGATCTACATTTTCTCTCCCATGAACCATCTTGAATCCCTCTGTAATTGTAGGTCATATCACAATATGGTACCCCACAACAATACCAAATAGGGTTTAGGGTTTACAAGAAGGAACTTAGATCTCACCAATGCTCTGATACCACCTGATGCAAGGAGGGGAAACAAGATGGGGCCTAGGGAACTCCCAACTACCAAACCACCTTGCAGATCCAATGCAGAAGCCAAACAACACAATGAGAGAAGAAAACACATAGATCCTTTATTCATTAATTGATCAAAATCATTACATGCCAGGCTGTAAGGCTTTCCCAGTTTCGGCCATATATTCAATGAATTAAAATTAGATCGTCCAACAAAGATCACAGACCTTCAATCTTAATATCTAAACATTTGCCTTCTTTCTCTAAGAATCATATCCCAAAATGAAGAACATACAACATAATATATACAAGAGTCCACCAAAGAGGTCGGCACTCAAATTCATAAGAGAGACCCAGATTTAGGTCCACACATATCCCAATGAGAGATCCCACATAAATTAAGCCATCAAAATTAACTAAAGAAGTCGGCCAAAGATCCAACTCCCAAAATAAGCATCTCAGGCAAAGCATGACCGAGCAACAGAGAGACTCGGGCAAAGAACACCCTGAGCAATAGGAAAATAGAACCCGAGTGTTAGAAGAGAAACCTGAGCAACATAAGATGCATTAGTAAAGCATGACCGAGCAATAGAAAAAAAGCATGTCCAAGCGATAGAACCCGAGCATCAAAGATAGGCATGCTCGAGCAATAAAACCTGAGCATCAGAGACAAGCATTCCCGAGTAGCAGAAACTGAGCGACATAGAAAAAATTAAAGAACTATAAGAAAACATCTTTTTGGTTGGGCAGGATTGCCAATGACCCAAGATGCTCCTGCATAAAAAATGTGCCAGTGACCAAGATGACCAAATTTTGTAGACAGGTGGTGCAGATGATGATGAGGATGAAGGGACATGTGGCAGATGGTCACGTAGTCATGAGATGCTAGTGTTTAGAGGAGATAATCATGGAGAATTCATGACTAGACTAACCGCATGCAAAGTCAGTAAGTGATTCTATTTAATTGCCAGGGCTTCAGAGATCATGCGACTGTGTAGTTGCACAGTCATGAAAGAAAGCTATGGCTAGGAGATAGCATCAAAGATCATGTGACACCATAGTCATGATGTTGCAAAAATAAAAATGTTAAGTCCTTAACCTTCCAAGATTGAGTGACTACCATCAGATTGAGATTCAGATCAAGGGCTTGCATTGAATCGCAAAGTAAAACCAAGGTTAAGGAAATCTCTTAGAGAATCAGAGACGCATTGTGCAGAGATAACCATGGTTAGAGCGTGGTTAAGGGTTGTGGTCAAGTTAAGGCTTATAGAGACTTAGAGACTAAAGGTAATCCCCAAGTCTCAGAAGGAAACCATGGTCAAGGAAATCTCTTAGAGACTTAGAGACTAAGTGGTATCCAAGTCTCCAAAGAAAACCATGGTTAGAGGTAGAGTTTCCCAGACGAGTTAGGAGCATCAAATCAGAAGGTGCCATGTGTTGCAAACTGGTGGATTCTAGGCATAAGATGCATAAAAGGAGAGTTTCAAAGGCAATAAAATGCATAATATTTCAAAGATAAAAAGATTTAAAATATCATTGTCTGTGCAATAAAATCAAAGGAAATAATATCATATTTTTAAACAAGAGATTTAAAATGCAAAGTTATTAAAAAATGCAAAAATATTAAAGATTAGGGCATTATCTTTTTACATAGTCCGAGGCAATATTTTATTGCAAAAATTGAACATGAAGCTTTCACGGAGAGATTTTGATTAGAGAATGAAATCAGATTTGCAAACAAATCAAATCAAATTTGGAGAAGATTTTCAGAGGATAAAAGTAGACTTGGAAATGATAAATGAAGTCAGATATTTGCAAAAATGAAAATAGATTTGAAAGATATTTCTCAGAATAAAATAAGATTTACACAGAGAATTGAGACAAAATGCAAAATATTTTATTGCAAAGCTTAAGAGAGAAGCATTCACGGAGGGATATTTTTAGAATAAGATCAGATAATGAAATCATATTTTATTGAAAAGATAGTTGCAGGAGAAGATCAGATCAAGTCAGTTTTGAAAAGGCAAGCAAAAGTTAGATTTTGGAGGTAGTTGAATCAGATTTTGAAGTCACCGATAGAGATTAGAGTCAGATTTTGAAAAGACAAAGTGAGATCATATTTCAGAGGAGAATAGAGGGATAAGTGTAGATCAGATTTTCAAAGAGGGACAGGTGTGAATAAGACAAAAATCTTAGGGTTTTCCTTTCTTCTATATCTATCTCTCTTTTCTATGTTTTAGGGGTTCCTATTTTCTGCTTTGTTTGGAGAGGTTTCAAACTGTGTTCAGTTCCTCTGCCAAAAGTTTCAGAGCAGGTTCCAACATTGGTATCTTCTGTATATTTTCTCTCTTCTATGCATATAGAGTATTCTTATTTCCTTTCTGTTTTAGAAAGAACATCATTGTAAAATTTTTTCTTATGAATGAGATTCAACACTTGTTGTTCTGTTATCAAGTTGTCTCCATTTTTTTGTCTTGAATCATATAAACAAGGGCATCAAGGGTGTTTTTTTTTTTTTTGTTTTTTTTCTGTTATTGATCAACAATAGATTTATTCAAGGAATGTCTGTGATTTAGATCTGTATTCAAATTTGTATAAGTTGGAATATCAAGGGTATTTCCAATCTTGTCTTTCCAGTGGATGGTGGTTATGTATTGTCTATTCCAAGGTCTCTTCCAAGGGGAGGGTTAAATTCTTTGAGTAGAGAGTTGCATATTTGAAATACACAGTTGGATTCATAAGAAGAACTTGATTGATAGGGTTTTTCATATGTAAGGCATATTGACATATCAGACAGTTCTGTTTTCCCTTTGTTCATAATCATCTTTGAAATGTTGTGTTTGACTTTGTTGCCCATTGGATAAGGCATTAGTCTATGCAAGATTTGAGATATTTCAAAGATCCATCATCAAAACATAATTGAAAAAACATTTCCTTCTCATGCTATTATAAGTTAGGATTTCTCTAGTTTTTTGACTTACTCTATGAAATAAGAATATTGCATAAGACTTGATAAAAAATTAAGGTATTTGTTACCTAAAGTTTTGAAAACTATTCCACAGTTATATATCTGCAAGCCTGTAGTTGTTATAAAAGAGTCATCTGTGTGCAGATTAGGCAATACCTACTTGAATAATGTGGAGTTCGAAGAAGAAGGAGGAATTAATCCTCATCAATTAGAATTTATCGTGCTTGAATTAGGAATTGAGAGTTATAGAGTTGATTAGATATTTGTTTTGATTCCGCAAGAATAATCTCTAACATACCCCTTTAAGATAATTCATTAGGTCAACCAATTAAGCATTCCAAATACATAATTAATTAATTAGGTTGGAAAATTAAGGCTTTCCAATACAAAAATATTTATATAACCCCTTGCTAAGATACACATGGTACTTATAACAAGCAAACATTAATTACAATCCATCAGTTATACTCTGATATCCGCAATCCACACTCACAATTCATTTTACATGCTACATGTCTGAATTCGGCCACCAAATAGGTCTCCTCCAGAATATAAGCCACAACTAACATCACCAGTAATCACCCAATAATAGAACTCAACCCATTATTCTAATATACCTGAAATATAGAGAACTGCTCTGTCAAACATCACAGTTTACAGTCCAGAAACCAGTCTTCACCAAATTAACTATAACATCTGCAATGTGCAACATAAAGCCAATCAAACTGAGGAATAAGGTTAACACACATCCTTATACATATAGCCAACTTTGATCATTTTGAATCATTTATACACTGTCTGTACACTTCTGCCAGTCAAGTAACCAGTCTGTTTTCTCCATAGAAACATATGTTGACATCAGTGACAAAACATGAATATAAACAACATGACCAGTACCAAAAAATGATATCATCCAACAATCTCCCCCTTTGGAATTTATGGCAACATATAGGAAAATCCATCAACCCAAAAAGTGTAGGATTTGAGAGACAAATCCACAAAACACCAAGAATACCTGCATGCAAATAACTTGTTACAGGAGAGAAGCAGAAAGAGGGAAAAAGAAGAACTCAGAAGTTACTCAAAATGTGAGAGCTAAATTATAATCTGAGTTAATGAAGAAAGAACTACAAAGTTCAATCTATAAAGGTGAACGAAACCCTAAAACTAGAAAAGCTAGGTTGCACATTAATAATTAATATAAATATTAATTATAATGCACCTAAGAGATAGCTTAAGTAAAACTAGAGTAATAAACAACTTAATTA
>MU227709.1:1235404-1256430 GCA_018584345.1 Thuja plicata | reverse complement strand
TAATTGCTTCTACCATCAATATGGATTAGTGATTCATAATGCAATGATAAAATATGCAGAATTCCCTTTAATTGCATTTAGGATTCATATAAAAACATCACATAAGATTTTAAAATTAATCAAAAGCAAGATCAATTGCAATTTACATTATGTCCTTGAGGAGAAGAAAATCACAAGATTAGGTTCCAAGATTTCTTTACTCAAAAAGAGTCTTAAGAAAATGATTCAAGGATAAAGAGAATTTCAAAATATTAAACCACAAGACATATGAAAGTGAATGATAATACTTTGATAAGAGAAAGATGGTAAACAATAGAATCTATAAAATATAATTAAGTATATGCAAATAGGTACTTCCCTGAACAAGAGTGGATACAAATTACTTTGTCGACATGGGTTCCACCACTTTATATGAAAAGTTGATCTCCCGGGCCTTCTAAGCGCAATGGCAGCATCCGTTTTTGCTCAAAATGCTCCAGACAAAAGTGCCTCTTCTAGGATGAAGAAAAAACCCCAGAGAAGCTGTGCTTTTATTCTTCAAATCATGACTTTAAGACCTCCAGACTAGGTAGCAATAGGGAAGCTCTGATACCATTTAGGATTTGAGAGATAAATCCACAGAATGCCAAGAATACTTGCATGCAAATAACCTGTTACAAGAGATAAGCAGAAAGAGGGAAAAAGAAGAACTCATAAGTTACTCAAAATGTGAGAGCTAAATTATAATCCAAGTTAATGAAGAAAGAACTACAAAGTTCAACCTATAAAGGTGAACGAAACCCTAAAAATAGAAAAGCTAGGTTGCACATTAATAATTAATATAAATATTAATTATAATGCACCTAAGAGATAGCTTAAGTAAAACTAGAGTAATAAATAACTTAATTAATTAAATCAAAGTGATCTAATTAATAAGTGTAAATAGATAATTACTCTAACAAAAAGTACTCTCTCTCATTACAATCTTCTCAATATCCTCATCACAAATCTCCCCAAAATAGTAGGGATTTTCACATAGACTATTTCCCCATTTGGAAGCAATGGAAAAGGGTGCCATAACTCATATGTAGTCTTTTGCAAGGTGTAAATTTTTTAAATCTTCATGTCCAATCAACCAGGTGCAAAATCACCCAAGTGTGCTCTAGTGTTCCTTTGATTACTCCCCTTGAGAAGTAGATCCATACATCAAGTCCATAAAATGATATTGCTCTGAAAGCTACTGGATTGATGCATATCTGCATCAATTAATTACCACTGGGAGGGACCATCACCCCAAGCATGCTTCTGAGGTATTCAAAAGCATCTTTTGGCAAAGGTTTTGTAAATATATCTGCTATCTATTCCTTTGTGCTAATGTATTCCAATTTAATCTCTTTCTCTGCTACCTTCTCCCTCAAGAAATGATACTTAATAGAAATGTGTTTAGTCTTTGAATGCATTACAAGATTCTTTGACATATTCACTGTGCTAGTGTTATCAAAATGGATAACCACTGGTTCTTCAAAAATTATTCTAATGTCCTTCAACATTTGTTTCATCCAAACAACTTGTATGCAATTTATCGCAACAAAAACATACTCTGACTCAACAGTAGATTGAGTAATACAGTTATGCTTCTTTCTCAACTAAGAAACCAACCTTTTCCCAAGGAAAAATGCACCAAAATTTGTACTCTTTTTTTCATCCACATTACTTGCCCAATCAACATAAGTATAAGCCTGTAAATTAAAATCATCTAATTTTTCATACCACAATCCATATTGTATTGTTCCTTTTAAATATTTGAAAATTCTTTTCACAACAACAAAGTGTGTCTCTTTAGGTTCTTCCTGATATCTAGCCACAATTCTAACTGCATTGGTAATATCTGGTCTAGTGTGAGCTAGGTATTATAGGCCACAAATCATAGATATATACTTTATCTGAATAACACTTTTAGTTTCATTATTACTATTCAATTTGTGTCCAGTCACCATAGGTGTTCCAACTGGTTTACAGTCTTCCATTCCAATTTTCTTCAACATTTCCTTAAGATCCTTGGTCTGAGATATAAAAATTCCATTCTTGCTCTGATTAATTTGCAAACCAATAAAAAATTTAATTTCACCAATCATTGACATCTCAAGTTAATTTTCCATTTCTTTAGAGAACTGCTTACTCATCTTATCATTGCCTCCAAAAATGATATCATCAATAAAAACTTCTATAATTAAGATTCCATCTTCATCAGTTCTTAAGTATAAATTACTGTCTGTATTACCTTTCCTAAAACCAAGACAAAGTAAGTATTTGTCCATCCTTGCATACCGTGCCCTTGGTGCTTGTTTCATTCCATACAGTGCTTTCTTCAACTTACAAACCATGTCTTCATCATGTGTCAAAAGAAAACCATGAGGTTTCTCAATGTAAACTTCTTCTAGATCACCATTCAAGAATACTGACTTCACATCCATCTGATAAACTTTAAAGTCTTTATGTGAAACATAAGCAAGAAATAATCTCACAACTTCCAATCTAGCAATAGGTGAAAATGTTTCTTCATAGTCTATGCCTTCTTATTGTGAGTATCCTTTACACACCAGTCTAGCCTTGTTTCTTACCACTGTTCCTTCCTCATCTATTTTTTTTCTGAAAACCCATTTAGTACCAATCACATTTTTGTTCTTAGGCCTTGAAACCAATTCCCAAGTATTGTTTTTCTTTATCTTTTCTAGTTCTTCTTCCATAGCTTTAGTCCAAGATTCATCTCTACATGCTTCATCAGTAGTTTTTAGTTCAACTTGAGAAATCAAAAAAATTTCATCTCTAACTTTAGATCTAGTCATCATGCCTTTACTTACATCACCAATTATTTGATCTTCAGGATGGTTATTCTTTACATACCTCAGAGTCTTTGGAGTCTCAGTAACCTCAATCATTTCATCTTCAGTTACATCTTCAATCATCAAAGGTTCTCCAGGTTCAGTAGTAACCTCTTTCATCTCTGTAATATGACCATAGTCATATATTCTTTCCTGAATCTAAAAATTTTCATCTATCCTCACATTGGCACTTTCAATAAATTTTCTCAATCTCAGATTGTAACATTTATATGCTTTAATCTTAGTAGAATAACCAGAAAAATCCCTTCATCACTTTTAGCATCAAACTTTCGTATTTCATCATCTCTCTTGATATAACATTTACTTCCAAATATTCTAAAATATTTCACAGTAGGTGTATGATCAAACCATAATTCATAAGGAGTTTTACTTTTACCTTCTCTGATTTGAATTTTGTTCAAGGTGTACACATCAGTACCAACAACTTCTCTCTAATGAACATGTGAAAAATTTCTTTCCAGTATCATAGTCCTTGCAACATCTAATATAGTTATATTTCTTCACTCTGTAATCCCATTCTATTGTGGTGTCCTAGGTGCAAATGTCTGTCTGAATAGTCCATGCTCTTCATAGTATGAATTAAATAACTCTGATGTAACTCACCACCTCTGTCTGATCTCAAACATTTTATCTTCAAACCAGATTCATTCTCAACTTTTTCTTTAAATAACTTGAACTTGTCAAATGCTTTAGATTTCTCTCTCAAATATGTAACCCATGTCATCCTGGAAAAGTCATCAAAAAAATTATAAAGTACCTTTCACTATAGTATGATCTTTCTCTTGTAGGACCACACAGATCTATGTGCACCAGATCCAACTTCCCTTTTGCTGAATAAGCCAACAAGCCTCACAGCTTTCACAATTCACCACCTTTTCAATCTCCACCACATCTTTTCAAAAGAAAAGATCTCTCATAAATACCCCTTTACAATAATTCATCAGGTCGGCCAATTAAGCTTTCCAAATATATAATTAATTAATTAGGTCAGCCAATTAAGGCTCTCCTATACAAAAATAATTATATAACCCCTTACTAAGATACACATAGTACCTATAACAAGCAAACATCAATTACAATCCATCAGTTATACTCCCAGATCTGCAATCCATGCTCACAATTCATTTCACACGCTACATGTCTGATGTCGGACACCATATAGGTCTCCTCTAGAATACATGCCATAGATGACATCACCAGTAATCACATGACAATCTAACTCAACCCATTATTCCAATATATGTCAGTTGTCCACCAATAAGCTCGCTTCATCTGAAATATATTCTCTAGTAAGATATACCCGAAACACATAGACCTGTTTTGTTAAGCATCATAGTTTATAGTCCAGAAACCAGTCTTCACCAAATCAACTGTAACATCCTTAATATGAAACATAAAGCCAAGAGACCTTAGGAATAAGGCTAACACACATCCTTCTATATATATCCAACTTCGATCATTCTAAATCATCCGTACACTATCCATACACTTCTTCCAGTCAAGTAACCAGTCTGTTTCCTCCACAGAAATATATGTTGACATCAGTGAAAAAACATGAATATCAACAACATGATCAGTACCAAAAAATGATATCATCCAACATTATTTTCTACAAGAAGCAAGAATTGAGCCAAGATTTCATGTTGGTTTTAGATCATTTGAAACTCCAAGGAAAAAATGATCAAAGACAAAAATATATGAAGGAAGAGAAAACTAAAAAAAGAGAAAAAGTAGAGACAAGAAAGAGAATTTTGAGAAGACTCTCAATACTCTCACTGATCTAGCACTTAACTAGTGAAGGTGGGAGTATAATTCTTATTATGTAAAAAAATAAATCCATATACAAACAAAAGGTGCATTAACTTCCATTCCTCATAAAAGGTGGGAGGTTTTACCTACTTGGTAAATGGAAAAAGGTAGCATAACCTCTTTACATGAAAAAAAGAGTTATCAAAGGTGGAAAATAAATCCAAAAGAGGGTGGGTGGTGCAAGGGCACCAAGGATCAACATGAAGTTAAGTGTTTAAAAAACAAAAACCCCATTTACCTCCTAAATGGCTACTAGCCGTTAACATTTGAATATTTGAACTTTTAAACTTTAAAAATGCTTTAAAAACCTTGTAAATAGGAAATGCAAGAACTCTAAAGGATGTCAAACACCTAGGAGACTTTAATAGCATCTTTCCTATTACCCTAGCTACCCTAAGACATTCCTTGGACACTAATGGTCCACATTACATTTATTCAATCCTTTCAAGGATAATTTCATTCCTTAGATTCAAATGCCATTTTATGGCATCAAACCATTATAGGAGCCAATACATTATAATTGATATGTTTTGCATCATTTAGGATCCCTTTGACCTCCTTGGACCTATGATTTCCACTAGATATCTCCCATTCCTTCATATTCTTCATGGTTTGTTTCATAGTCTTAATGTTGATCCTTGGTGCCCCTGCACCAGTGGGAAAACCGCTACCCCATAACCCACTTAGGAAATGAGAAAATAGTGGTTACAAGAGGTGGCATAATAAGTAAAAAGAAGGCGTGTGACTCAACTAACCATGTTTGGGAATATGTAACACATGTAGCTTAAGAATTTTTCCACATGTACTCATATTAAACACTCCTAATAACCTAAGAAAGCTTAAATAAAATATGTAGAAGATAAATAAATGCCCCCTAACATAAGGAAAATAAAAAACCTACACTAATACCCCCTTAAGCATATCTTAAGTTGGTGAAATGATAGGTCTTGATAAATGATGCCATGTTAGGTACTCATTTACATAGATATCCAACCCAAAATAAGAATCCCCCCATAAGAGGAATATCCCCCCTAAATAGAAAGAGAGAAATGAAGGACTAAGAAGAACCTCGTGAAGTGGACACCTATCACATCCCAAGAAAATATCACAAATGCAAGAACTTGTATTTGGTGGATATTTTTTTAGTTTAATTTGATGTAGAATAATACTTAATATAAATGATGCCTTTTTGAATCATCTCGTCAATTTAGTGCATATTAATTTCAATGTGTTTCGTCCTCTAGTGATGAACTATATTTCTTGAGATCTATATAACACTATGATCATCACAAAATATGATTGTAGGATTCTTGTCTATAATACTAAACTTAGTGAGAATATTTTGATGCCAAATAACCTCAATTGATACTCAACCTATGTTTATGAAAGATAAATTGTAGAATGCGTCTTCCTTGACCAACAAAATAGATCAGAACCAAGTGAGAAGCAATACCCTAAAGAGGAATTGTGATCCTAAGAATCAATTACCCAATCTAAGTTTGTATATTCCACCAAGTCAATATCCAAATCTTCTACATGTAATAAATTCTATAATTATGAGTACTTTGAATTAAGTAGAGTATACTCTTAATTCCTTTTCAATGCAACTTATGTGGCTCATTCATGAATAAAGAGACCATGCCAACATCATATGAAATGTCAGGTCTTGTATGTGTCAAGTAGATGAAAGTCCCAACAAGATGTTGGTATAAAATGCCAT
This sequence comes from Thuja plicata, assembly GCA_018584345.1. Lineage (NCBI taxonomy): Eukaryota > Viridiplantae > Streptophyta > Pinopsida > Cupressales > Cupressaceae > Thuja > Thuja plicata. Next base: position 1,250,019 of record MU227709.1, on the reverse strand, counting down.
CAATCAAGGGTGAAGAAAACTTAGCCTCAAATTTGACTACTGAAAAAATGGAGTCGGTGAAGGTTTACAGTTAGCCATGAAAAATATAGAGAGAATATCAAATGAATAATTGGTTTGTCCAAGGAAGATACTTGAAGATGACTATGTGATCTCAATCCCAAAGAAGTAATGTAGAAGAACCAAGTCTGACATCAAAACTCTATAATGTAGATAATTCTTCAATGTCTTGATGATGGATGAGTTAATCCTTGTGATAAATAAGTCATCAACATAGAGAACCAAAAAAGTGCAAGTCTCATCCTAATGTTGAATATATACATTCAGATCAGAATGAAATTGAGTGAAACCAACTATCAGAAGGAAGGAATATATCTTTGTATAACAAGCTCAAGGATCTTGTTTTAGGTCATAGAGAGACTTTTAAAGCTAAGACACAAGTGAGGGATCATAAAAAACCCTTGTGATTGATCTATGTAGATTTCCTCCTGAAGGTCAAAATGAAGAAAGAGGATCTTCACATCCATTTGATGAAATTCCTAATGATGGGCTTCATTTATAACTAGGACAAGTCAAATGGAATTCATCTTAGAAACTGATGCAAAAGCCTTAGTGTAGAAAATTCCAAGAACTTGGGAGAAATCCTTTTTCTACCAAGAGAGCCTTGTTCTTATCAACCAACCCATTTATTGAAAATTCTATTCAATAAGTCCACTTGCATTTAGAAAGTTTCCTTCCCTTAAGAAGAGGGACTAGATACCATGTGTGATTCCTTGGAAATGAATTGAACTCTCTTGCATGGCAACATCCCACTTGAGAACACCTAAAGATTATTTAAGAGACCATGGATTAGAAGTTGAAGTAATGAAGAGATGTAGAGATAGCTAAAATTGTGACATTGTTCTTATAGTATCTGATGGACCACCAACCCAATCACCATATGAATCTAATGCCTTATGCAGGAAAAGAGGTGCTGATGCTGGAGAGTCTAGAGGAGAATCATCAACCTATGAATGATGACTAGGAGAGGAATGTGGATACTCATCATTACTATTACCATCTAAAGTGGATGAAAACAAATCCTCATCAGCATTAGGAGGGTCAATGTCCTCTAAATAACTCTCATCATGATGCAATTTTTTCAAGGTGATGGTGGATGAAGAAGTAGTATGAGGATAACTAGAAGAAATAAACTCAAATTGAACACTCCTCTTAATGAACAACTCATGAGTAGGAACATGGAGAATTTTATAGAATTTAACATCATCTAAATACCAAAAAAATATGAAATTCTTTCTCTATGGATCCATAGCTTTTCATTTCTCAGCTGGAATGAGAGCCCATGCAAGAGAACCAAACACTTTGGAGCCTTCAACTATGGGTTTTTGACCAATTCAAGCTTGAAAAGGAGTTACCCCCTTCACAAATTTGTGAGGAACTTGGTTTTGGATGTAATAAGAACAATTGATGGCCTCTTCCTATTATTTAGGTACCAAAGATTTGGAGTTAATCATACAATTAGCTATCTCCTTCAATAATATGTTCTTATGTTTTGCAACACCATTTTGTTGAGGAATATATGGAAATGTGTGCTACATGTTGATACCTTTAGAAGAAAAAATTTATTCAAATTGATTGTTAACATATTCTCCCACATTATCTATGTACATAATCTTGATGAACTTCCTAGATTGTTTTTCTACAACTTTGAATTATAGAAAATTCTCAAATACATCTGACTTTTTTTTTGTGAAATTAAAGCCATGTGTATTTAGAAAAATCATCAATTAATGTCAAGATATATCTAGCCCTACTAAAATATGGTTGTAAAAATGGTCCTAACAAGTCACTATGTATTAGCTCCAATTTTTGTGTAGCTCTCCATTTATACCTTTATCATATTTATCCTCAGGATGCTTGCCAAGAATGCATCCCTAAAAAAATCTATTAAAAACTAAATAGAAGGCAACCATGAAACCATGTCCCATTGACTGAGTTGTTTCAACTAATGGTAGTTCAAGTGGCCAAACCATTGATGCCACAAACAACTCAATTCATCTGCATGAGTGAGTAAGACTATCAAATAAGAGGAAGGAACAAAGTGAGAAAACCAAAATAACCATAATTGATGATCTTCTTTTCCCACAACAATAGTAAACCCATGAATTTTGATAATTATCACTATATCTGGTATTAACTCAACCCGCTCGCCAAATCATGCGTGAGTAATTTGATACACAAATAAGAGATTAGTTGATAAAGATGGAACACAAAAGAAATTCTCAAATGTTCCTTTACCCACATCAACAAACCCTCCCATGCTCTTCAACAAGAGTGTCATCACCCACTAGTATGGTAGGCATAGAACATGGCCATAAAGACGTGAAATAATCTTCTGAGGAAGCCATGTTGCATAAAGAAACTGATTCAATTATCCAAGAATTAGGTTGTAAATAAATAGTGACTAGGACATTAATTTTTCCTTTCCCTTTACTTTTGTCTATATTCTTAGGAGACCCTTCTGATGAATCTTTTTTGATTGAATCAAACAACTTGATACTTTTATTTTCTACAAGATATGAAAGGTGATATTTTTTATTTCTTTAAACACTTATGTTCATCATGACTAGGCCTCTTTTAGTATGAGCCCTTGACATTATCATTCTTATGTTGTTCAAATTTTGATGAAGAGGTCTAATTATATACTATTGAAGAAGTAGGTTTATAATATTTCTTCTTCTCTCCTTGGTTATTTGTTGTTGGAAATAATGGGAAGTGTGTAAAGAGAGGGGAGGGGTGAATCAATACCTCTAATTTTTTTTATCTCTTTTAACCTTTATGCATTGTGTAATCAATTGTATAACCAACCATCTATTCTATACTATATTTGTGTAAGATATATCAATTCATCAACTTAATCAAACATGTAAACATTCATAGAAACATTCATGAAAGTAATTGAATCATAACAAAAGATATGGTAATGCAGAAAACCCCTGTTAGAAGGTAAAAACTGCGGTGGAGATGACACCCACAAAAACTTCACTATCTGCAGATTGGAAGGGGCCGGTTAAAGATTACAATTTGATTACTTTTGATGATCTACCCTATTAGGAGTATTATGTGGAGACTTGTTAAGGTCTACTCTATTAAGAGCTTTAGCAACACTATTTAGTGTGCACTCGGTTAAGAGATTTACAATAGGATTGTTAAATCCACCTTTCTTGAAAGGATTTCTTCTATTTACTACACTTGTTAGAATGCAGACAAAAATAATCATTGAACTCAGTGTATGAAATATAAAAATTGCTTATTATAGATCCATTACAAATCACATGTATAAATGTATCACCTAATGTGATTGATTAATACCTCTGTTGCTCGGTAGCCTCTATTCTTGGTTCTTGATAACCAAATTCATCTTTTGCTATTCTTCTTCTTGAAACTCTTAGTCTGATCCATAGATGTGCTCATTGGCTAGAATAATCCTCTCATCCTTCTCAAATGAATGATTACAACACCTATTTATAAGATAGATTGACCTAATTTAGTTTCATGTATAACAAAACTAACTCTATGATCAAAGGTTTACAACTTGACCTTTGATCTCCTAGTCTGGATGTTTTTAATCAGTTAGAATGATTAAAATAATTAAAATAATGTTGTTTGTCCCTTAAGTAATGGTTATAAAACAAATCAAAACTCTATAAAAAGAATATAGCTCTTTTATCTGATGTGGAAGTTAGATCCACTTTTATCAAGATATAACTGACTTTTGGTGTCTAAGGCTTAGTTTGGTCTTAAATTAGTTTGACTGTCTTTTGGTGTTCCTTGGTTGAACTGTCTATCGGGTTCCTCTCTTATATATTCTCTTGGTTTTCATTGTATACTGCTCATCGGGCTCCACTATCGGTTTACTCCTGTCAGGTTCCTCTTTATCATCTTCGGGTTGCACTTTTGGTTACACTACAAAATTGTGTCATTGGTTTTCTCCTTGCTTAGCAATTTTGGTATGAACTGAAAACTTGAATTTTGGTGTAGTGTAATTGATGGTTCAAAAAACTTGTTTTCTAATTGCATACTAATGGAAAAACTTTATCTTTATCAATCTCCCCCTTTGACATTATTATCAAAAATTGATATATGCAGAATACTAACAAAGTTTATAGTATTTACACCATGTATATTACCTTAGTCATTTCATGACTCCTCCTATGCATATGCCGGTATAGCATAGTATATGTGTATGTACACTTTGTCTTTATACTATCTCTTCCTTTTTCCTTTGTGCTATATTTTCCTTTTCCTTTGTGCATCCTTTTCCCCATTTTACTATATGCTCTGTACATATCATTTCCTTTTCCCCCTTTTTTGATAGTAAGGGAAAAGGTGTATACCTATAGCTTATCAAAAATATGAGAGTGAGAGGACTTCATTTCCTCCATCATATTCTCCCATTTATCCTTGAGATTCTCAAGAGCCATATGCTCCAATGTAATCCGTGCATGCATATCCTAGATGTTGTCTGCTACAGACATCTCAGGGGTGGAAATAAGTTGCCTTGCCAAACTTAGGTGTGTTTGCAGAAGTGTGAGGTTTGGTAAAAGTAGAGACTATATCTCGGTAACCTCCTCTCTGAACTATGACTCTACTTCCCAAAGTTCTTGTCATAACCTTTTGATCTCTATGATCTTCTCATAATGCAATTTGATTTCATTTCCTTCTGTGGTTATAATTTGTGCATGATGTGATACTATAGTCTCGTTGCTACTACATAACCAGCTTGGCTCTGCTCTGAGATCTTTCTCCTAGATCTCTTAGGGTATCCACAAACATAAACCAAGATAAGGAACTATTATCTTTACCTCCCCTTCAAGACTTGGTCCCCATCGACATGTTATCCATCTTCCTCACTGAACCTATACAAATAGATTCATTCTACTCACTCAATCAATGTTTTCAGAACATTGCTTTCATTCTCTTCCCTAGCTGGACTATTACTGAGCTTGCCTAGGGTAAGATATCTAGACTCATTGTTGCTGCTTCTCCTACCAAAAACAAAAAGGAAACTATGTACAAGGGCTCCTCTTGAGTTCCATCCCAATGCATGATTCTCACCATGGATTCAAGAATCTCGAGGAGCCATTACTATTTACAACCTAGAACGGGTGAAGAACTAACAACTTGAAAAATAGAAATAAAGTAAACTAATCTACTAGCTGCAAAATGAACAAAGAAGCTTGATATCCACTAAACACATAGTCTTCAACTTCTCATTTCTAGAAACAAAATCAAGAACTACAATAATCTACAACTTTGTGAATTTTCTGTAACTTCTCTTCTTTTTCAATCTCTCCTCTTCTCTAAATGAAGGCTTGGGATGTTATTAATAACCATCCTCTCATTGGAACAACCCTAACTACCCATTCATTCACAAACATATCTTTTGGAACCGTTAAAACTTCCCATACTATCCATAAAAGACAAGATCCTCTTTTCATGGGCCGTTACGACTGAATTTACCGAGCAACAGTAATGCAAAACCGAGCACCAGTCTACATCGGTGCCAGTGTTAACCAAAATTCTCAGTGTTAACTAAAATTCACAGTGTTAACCGACAGTGTTAATCGACAATGTTAACCGAGCGCCAGTGAAACTGAGTGCCAGTCATACTGAGCAACTTATCAAAAGGTCCAGATGCCTTGGTTGGATTTCCAGAGGCTTACAACTACCTCACACACATACACAACTAAAGGAAACCAACTAAGCAACCTTTCTAAACATGGATTGACCTAGTCATATCCATCTTAGGGAAATAAAACAAATGACCTTCTAAGGTCCACACCAACTCTCCTGACTCGGCTAGAGTTAGTACATGCCATAAATAAAAAGCTAAGGGTTTGAGCTAGGTGTGATCCTGCACCATACTCTCCAAAGAAAAAGAAAGGTTAATTCATCCTTGGATTGAGCATGTTTAGATCAATGCCCAACCTCTTGAAGTCTATTTCTCTGATCCAAGTAGCATCAATATCTTCTTTTTCATGCCATTTGACAAGGTGATCCATATAGTCTTTGTTCCTAGTCTTCTTGTAGACCCTTGAGTCTAGTATCTTTTCAGCTGTCATAGATGGAGTAGGGGTTAATTTCAGATCTTTTACCTCTTGTATTACCTCTTTAAGGTTCTGATCAACATCTTGAATTGGTCCTTTGTATGCTACCAAATCTGCAATATTGAAAACCGGTGACAACCCAATGTCTTCAGGAAGCTCCACCTTGTATGCATTATTTCCATAATTTTCAAGTATCTTACATGGACCTAGCCTCTTCATTTATAGCTTGTGAGGAACACATTTTTGTAGCCTATGTTTTTTCAAGTGTACCATCACAGAGTATCCAATCTAAAACTGAACATCCCTCTTTGTTGAATCCACCTTTTGCTTTACCTTTTTAGCATTTTCAATCAAGTTATTTCTCACACTTTCATGGACTTATCTCATTGAATGAGAAAATTCCTTAGCATATCCACTACCATGCATTCCCTCCTTCAATTCTCTAAGTTCAAAAATCCCTCTTGGGTGAAAACCATAAACTATTTCAAAGGGACTCTTACCAGTTGATTTGTTCACTGTATCATTGTATGCATATTTAGATTTTCTAATGAGCTGGTCCCATGCTTGACCATAATCCTTTGTGAGGCATCTCAGAAAGTTAACAAAACTCCTATTGACCACCTCTATTTGGCCATGTGTCTGTGGATGGTAGGAAGATCCAAAAGATAACTTAGTGCCAAGCTTTTGCCATAAGGTCTTCCAAAAATGGCTCATGAATTTGGTGTCCTTGTCTGAAACAATACTAAGTGGGATTACATGGATCCTCACCACTCCACTGAAAAACAATTGAGCAATGTTACAAGCATCACGAATAGTCTTGCAAGGCATGAAATGAGAAATCTTGCTAAATCTATCCACAACAACATAAATACTGTCATATCCTTGCCTTGTTCTTGGAAAACCAACTACAAAATCCATGCTTATGTATTACCATGGTCTAGTTGGGATTGGAAGTGGCTAATAAAGACCTACATTGGAAGATGTGCCCTTTTCTTTTTGACACACTACACAACTCTCAACATACTGTCTAACATCTCTATTCATTCTAGGCCAAAAATAGAACCTAGTGACTAGCTCTTGAGTCTTACTAACTCCAAAATGACCACTAAGTGCTCCATTATGTTTTCTTGAATCAAATTCTCTCTCATAGACCCTTTAGGAACACAAAGTTGACCTCCTTTAAACAATAAATCATTCTGAAAAGTATATTTTGAAAACTCACCATGAAAGTTGTTTTTAAACTCTTTGCATACCTTGTAGATTTGGGCAAAATCTTCATCTTCAACATATAGGTCCTTGAAGCTATCAATACCTATGCTTTGTAGCTGAACTTCTTGGACTATGAGCAGCCTTCTTCTCAATGCATCAGCAACCTTATTCTGTACTCCATTTTTATGCTTGATATTGAAAGTGTAGGCTTGTAGATACTCCACCCACTTCATGTGTTTGTTGCTAAGTTTGTCTTGAGAGTTAAGGAAGCTGAGAGCTTGGTTATCAGTATATACTATGAACTCCTTTGGTAGAAAGTAGTGCCTCCACTTCTTGAGTGCTTGAAATAGAGCATACAACTCTAAGTCATAAGAAGAGTACTTCTTCTTTGCATCATTTAGCTTCTCACTATGGAAAGCTACTGGTCTTCCTCCTTGGCTTATGAAAGCCCCAATGGCCATATTTATTGCATCACATTCCACTGTAAAAATATTATCAAAGCTTGGAAGAACTAGAGTAGGCAACTCTACTATCTTCTCCTTGATTGTTTCAAACCCTTTGTTAGCTTGTGGTGTCCATTGAAACTTTTTCTTCATCCCACCTCTAATGGTGTCTAACATAGGTGCACAAATCCCACTGAAATGTCTAATGAAATTTCTTTAATACTGAGCTAAACCATGAAAAATTCTCACCTCAGTTGCAGCCTCAGGAGTAGGCCAGCTTAGAATGGCATCCACCTTTTCTTTCTCCCATTTTGAGGTTACCATGTGACAAAACAAAACCAAGATAAAAAAGCTCCTTCTTCATTAAGTCACACTTCTCCAAATTTGTCATTAGCTTCTCATCATGCAATATCTTGAAAACAATTTTCAAATGCCTAATATGCTCCTCAGTTTTTCTAAAAACTAAAATGTCATCTAAGTAGACAACAACAAACTTACCAATGCATTCTACCAATACCTCATTCATAAGCCTCATAAAAGTTGAGGGAGCATTAGACAAACAAAATGACATTACAACCCATTCATACAAACCTTCTATAGTTTTGAAGGTTGTCTTCCATTCATCTCCTTCATTTATCCTTATTTGGTGGTAGCCACTCTTAAGGTCAATTTTGCTAAAGTACTTAACCTCCCCTAAACAGTCCATTAGGTCTTCAATTCCAGGTATTGGGAACCTATAGCTAATGGTGATTCTATTAATGGATCTAGAATCAATACAAATTCTCCAAGATCCTCCTTTCTTAGGTGCTAAAATAGTAGGGATTGCACATGGGCTTATGATCTTTCTAATTAGGCCTTGGTCTAATAGCTCTCTGATTTGTTTGGCTATTTCCTCATTTTGTTGAGGGGTCATCTTATAGGCAGCTTTGTTGGGTAAGGTAGCTCCTGGTATGAAGTCAATCTTGTGGATAATAAGTCTCTTAGGAGGTAGGGGAGTGGGCTGGCCATCATTCAAAATGTTTCTATACTCTTCAAGTATTTCTTTAACCTCATTTGGTATCTCTGATTTCTTGACAACAACTTCATCTTTTGGCTTCAATACTAAAGCAAACCCAACTCCTTCTCCTTCTCCTAGGGTCTTCAAGAACTCTTTCTCATCAACCATGAGCACACTTGGACTTGATGTTTTCATCTCTCCTTCTTCTATTAGGGACTGAATTTTGAAAGTCACTCCATCTTTCTTGAATGAGTAGGCATTCTTGGTTCCATCATGCAGGGCTTGCCTATCAAATTTACATGGCCTTCCAAGTAGAAGGTGGTATGGATCCATGGGAAAAATGTCACATAGAACTCTATCTTTATACTTTCCAATGGTGAACTCTACCCATGCTTGTTCTCCTACAAACACATGTTGTCCTTTGTTGAGCCATATAACCTTGCATGGATTGTCATGTGGAATCCTTTTCAAATTTAACTTGGTGGCTGCCTCTTCACTAATGATATTATTAATTGATCTTGAATCAATAATGACTCTACACATCTTCCCTATGATCTTGCACTTCACTCTAAAGAGTGTTCTCCTTTGGCTTGGTTCTTCTTTGCTTGGCTCTCTGATTAAGGTTCTCTTTATCATGAGGTTCTCACCTTCGTCTGATTCTAATGGTACCTCAGATGTCTTGCTACTGCAACTTGATTCTTCTTGGACATAGTTAACTGTCTTTCAACCTCCTTGCGAAGTAGAAACTTTTTCAAGACACCTATAGGCATGATGCCCTAGCTGATTGCAGTGGTAGCATTTCATGGTGGCAAAGTAGGATGCTCCTCTTCCTTGATTTCTGCTGCTCCTTCCTCTCCAACTAGTGTTAGAGCCTCTACCTCTGCTAAAACCTCCTCTATTTGAGTTTCCTTCCTGATTTTTAGTGAGCTTGTTCTCACATTTCTGCCTTGAATCTAATCCTCTTCCACCATATCCTCCTTGTCCTCTTCCTTCTCTACCTCTACCTGTTCCTCTAAAGTTTGATTATGATTTCTTTTTTTTCTTCTCTTCCACTTTCAATGCAAGTTGGAAACACTTATGGACGGTTGTGGGAGTCCAAAACTGATTTACTCTTGTTTATTCCATTTGAGGCGTCCAAGATACCTAGCCACCTTGATAGTCTCATCCTCTTGGACTCTTGACCTCAAGCACAACTTATGGAATTCTTCAGTATATGTAGCCACATCCAAATATTTTTGTTTCAAACTCTGCCTCTTCTTGTGTAACTAGATTTTATAATCCTTAGGTAGGTATTAATCCTTCACCTTGTTTAACATGGCATTCCAATTTGAAATAGGATACTTACCCATCTTCTCCCTCTCTTCTTGGAGGTATTTCCACCATGTTAATGCTGAACCTCTTAACCTTGACTTTGCAACTTTTACCTTTTGTGCTTCAGTTATGCCCTCACATTCAGAATGATTCTCAATACCTTCTATCCATTCCACAACTAGTTCATTGTCCATTTTTCCATTAAAGAATGGAATTCCTTCAAGACTTTTACCTCCTAGGACTCTCAAAACTTTTAGAAATGTCTCCTCATTCATTGGAGGGTCTAGTTCAGGTATCAAGTCTTCTTCATCAACTTTCTACTTCCCTTTGTTGCCACTGACTTCATCTCCATCTCTTCTTTTAGTTTCATGTGCAACTTCTTGAAGTTTTACCTTCTTCTCATCCAAGGCTTCTTCAAGGAATCTACTCCTTTCCCTTTGGTCTTCAATTACCCTCTTTTACTCATCTACTTCCTTTGCAAGCTATGCATTGGTGATCATCCTGTTTTCACCTAATGATACTATTGGCTATACATCTACCACAAGCCCAATCAATTCAATCTCTGATACCAATTTGATGTGATACTGGAGTCTCATTGCTACTACATAACCAACTTGTCTCTGCTCTGAGATATTTCTCCTAGATCTCTTAGGGTATTCATAACCCTAAACTGAGGTAAGTCAATATCAACTTTACCTCCCCTTCAAGACTTGGTCCCCATCAACATGTTATCCATCTTCCTCACTGAACCTACACAAATAGATTCATTCTTCTCACTCAATCAATGTTTTTAGAACATTTCTTTCATTCTCTTCCCTAGCCAGACTATTACCGAGCTTGCCTAGGGTAAGATCTCCAGACTTGTTGTTACTGCTTCTCCTACCAAAAACAAAAAGGAAACTATGTACAAGGGCTCCTCTTGAGTTCCATCCCAATGCATGATTCTCACCATGGATTCAGGAGTCTCGAGGGGCCATAACTGTTTACAACCCATAATGGGTGAAGAACTAACAACTTGCAAAAAAAAAAAAAGTAAACTAATTTACTAGCGTGCAAAATGAACAAAGAAGCTTGATATCCACTAAACACGCAGTCTTCAACTTCTCATTTCTGGAAACAAAATCAAGAACTATAATAATTTGCAACTCTGTGACTTTTCTATAAGTTCTCTTCTTTTTCAATCTCTCCTCTTCTCTAAATGAAGGCTTGGGATGTTATTAATAACCATCCTCTCATTGGAACAACCCTAACTTCCCATTCATTCACAAGCATCTCTTCAAGAACTGTTACAACTGCCCATACTGTCCATAAAAGACAAGATCTACTTTTCACAGGCCATTATGATTGAATTTACTAAGCAATAGTAATGCAAAACCAAGAACCAGTCTAAATCGGTGCCAGTGTTAACTGACAATGTTAACCAAAATTCATAGTGTTAACCGATAGTGTTGACCGAGTGCCAGCCATACCAAGCAACTTACCAAAAGGTCTTGATGCCTTGATTGGATTTTTGGAGGCTTACAAATGCCTCACACACACACACAACTAAAGGAAACCAACTAAGTAACCTATCTAAACATGGATTGACCTAGTCATATCCATCTTAGGGAAATAAAACAAATTACCTTCTAAGGTCCACACCAACTCTCCTGGCTGGGCTAGAGTTAGTACATGATAGAAATAAAGAGCTAAGGATTTGAGCTAGGTGTGCTCCTACACCAATGCACTTGCAGTTAGATTGGATTCGATCTTTGAAATCTTTTCATTGTTATCCTTTGTAAATTTCTCTAAAGTGCATATGTTTTGGATTAAGGAAACAACTTTAGTAATTAGTGGATCTAATTCATTTGATAAACTTGAGAGCTTTACCTTATTTTCTGCCACTTCTTGGCTGATCTTTTCTGTCAATTTGTATTGAAACTTCTATTCTTCTCGCTCCTCAATTGCCTTTTCTACATCTACATTCTGTGTTGTGATGGCTTTGGTGAGGATGATAAGTTGATCTAGAATGGGGGCATTGTGATCAACATCTATTTCAGGAACTATCTGACTCAAGATGTCCCTTGTGTTCTCTAGTACCAATGGACCTTGATGCTGCTTCTTAAACTTCTCTTGCAAAGCTTTCCTTTGACAGATTTCTCCATATTCTTGTAGAGATTCAAAATATAATGTAGTTGGGTCACATTTCGGTATTTCAATTATCTCATCAAGTGTGACTTCCAACTTGTTCTTCTTTGTTTTCTTCTTTCTCTTTTATGATCCACCTGTATGTAGAACCATAGCCAGCTTCTCTACTTGTTTTGATGTGCTACTTGATGGCTTCTAAGGTTTTTTACCTTTCTCTTGCTGCTCAGTGTTTTCATGTCAGTTGTTTGAGGATGTCTCCTTATCAACCTTCGGTGTATCTGCAAATTTGCCTTTTGTTTCCTTTGGCGTGGTATCAACTGTCTTATCTTTCTCATCCTTCTATTTCTCCACTGCATCAACATCTTTCATCTGTGCATATTTCACAGTGGTATCTCCATCTTTTTTTTCTCCATCGATGACATTCTATTCATTAGTTGTGTCTTTCTTTTCTTCAAATTTATCTTTCTTCTCTTCATTACCCTTGTCCTCGGGTACACTTGCATCAGGCTCGAGGGTCTTCTCCTTCTATGAGATAATATTAATTTCTTGAATCTATAATGGCATCTGGTCCAGTATGTGTACTTGTGCAACATCAATTGTAGTTTCCTATTCATCGGTTTGGTCCTTGATAATAGTGACATCTTCATCTTTCTGAATTTCATTTGAAGGATCATTGGTGATGTCAATAATAGTATTATCCATAGTAGTGTCTAACCATGTCTCATATGCAACATCCATATTCTTGTTGCCTATAGCATCCAATTCTTCTTTGTCCAATTCTACTATTCTGACATCTTCATCATTTATAGTAATATGTTCAGTGCTCTATGTAGCAATTTGGGTAAGAGCAATTTGGGGCTCGGGACTTGTATCCTTTTTAGGAATATCAAGTATCTTTCTCCATTCAGTTTCACTCTTTCTGTCTAGGTCCAGTAGATGTCCTTGAAGCACTTCGTAGGCTCTCAGCTTTGGTGAGAACCGTTTGGAGTGAATTTTCATCATCTCTTTAATCTCCTCCATTTTAGATTTAGGAGGCATGATAGATACTAGGGATCTTTCCCTAATCTCTTTCTTAGAGTGCAAGGAAAAATGTCCATCTTGCCAATAATCAATCTTGAAGTTCTTTTGGCACATTATCTGCCAATTGTATTAGGAGATATTTGAATATGCACATCATTTTGATAATTTCCTCTTCAATCTTATTTCGATCCACTAGATCCAATATTATCCATTTCTTGATCTTTCTATCATTGACTGTACCTGATTTGATAATTGAGGCACACACTTCATCAATTGTTTCAGGAATATTATTCTTTTCCTTTTGAACAGATTCATTTTTTTCGGTGTCCCGAATGTCTTCCCTTATTCTCAGGAACTTCCTTCTTTTAGTTGGCCCTCTTTTCTGTGTTTGAGGTTTCCTCTTATAGGTCCTTACTTGACCTTTCTTTATTGGTGAAGGAATTGTGTCCTTTGCTATTTGACTCCTTGTTCTTGTTTAAACTATAGTCCTAGGCTTCTTAGGTGGTGGAGGTAATGGTGTATCTGACTCATTTAACTCTGAGTCACTCTCCTTCTCAGCTTCACCGACAAGTGAGTGTCCCTCAGTTTCTTCTGTATTTTCCATTTCTTCTTCTGTTACTGACAAAATTTTCTTTAAGTTCTTGACCATCTTGTCTTTCTTTCTATAAATATTCTTTACAACCAAGCTAGTTTTGATTCTTTCTTTGGCTACTTCATAAGTTTTGAACTTGGGTTGTGTTTTATCTAATGGCTCATTTATCAATGCATCAATTGCATTAGATGCTTGATCTATGTTTACCTCATAGTCAAGTGGAGATAGTCATGCTATTCTCGGTACAACTGGTTTGATATATGTGTAGTTAGTGTCTACCATAAAACATATATGAATCTTAAACTTTTCAATTAGATGTTCTGGGATCCTTACTCTCTTCTGCATTCTCTTCTTGAATCCAATAAAGTGTTCATCCACTACTAACTCAAAATTATCTCGTATTGATTTTATAAACTCACTAATCTATATGGTCACTGGTCTTGTAGTGTCCCATTGCACATTACCTATTGATGGGAAATATTCTTGGAAATAGAAGAATATGCACATGATAAGTGAACTGAACTTACATGAATTTGAATTTGCATTTCTTATTGTCTTTAAGTTCTCTTCTAGCTGCTTGAGTAGAATTTTAGATAGATCCAACTAAATTCCCTTCTTGACAATCTTGTATGCTGTATCCACTGCTCCAAAGGAAGTGCTGTTCATCTTACTAGCTTGAAAGAACTTGTATCCTACGACACATGCTCCAAATTTCAGCTCATCATCAGTAATGGTGGATACCTTAAGTCTTCTTCCATCACATTTATCTCCTGTGTGTTAGAAACACTGAGGGGGGGGGGGGGGGAATC
>MU227709.1:1187263-1229444 GCA_018584345.1 Thuja plicata | reverse complement strand
CAAATCATAACACATGATATGATTACGGGGAAACCTTGATCAGAGGAAAACCCCAGTGGGAATTAGTACCCACAAATATTGTACTAAGTATAATGAACTTGTGAGAGTTCCTTTGCCATGTTAGAAGTAGTCTTTACAATATGAGTACAATGACCTAGTTAAAGGTCAGACCCTATTAGGAGTCTTTTACAAAACCTTGTTAAAGGTATATGGCTCACTGGTCAATACGATGAAGGCTACAACCTTCTGAAAGATGATATGCACTATATCAAAATGAACTGCTGTGATGACACTGTTGTCTGATCAGTTCTGTGTATGCACGAATGCTCTTTCTCTCTCAAAGAGCTATATCATGTACTGACTTCATAGTGCTGTCCCTCTGTAACTTCCTCTTACACATTTATCGACACTTATATCATATCTTTACATTACATACTTATTTATTCAAATCTAAATAGGCACAACCCAAAACAGAACACTAGTCGGCTCTAAAATAAAATATACAATGCTTTCGAACAAGTCAGCTTAAAGTGTGTTTGCTATAATGTTGATTGCATCATTACAAACATATAAAAAAAGGTGCTTAGCTATTATATCATAAAATAACACACGCTAATCAAATCACTTAGTTGGCTTCCATGCTTTGTCTCCTGGACTGTTGGTCTATTGATCTAATTGTAACTTTGTCGTACTGTAGTTTCGTACTATGCGTGTCGAGATGTAGTATGTACACGTGTCATACAACTTATATTTGAATGCACATAAGCTAAATTGATCTCTCACACGTGCGCTGATGTGTTGATCGCTGAGTATCTTTGTTCTGCCCTATTTTCCTTACTTAGTCATTTTGTCTTTTAAGATAGAGACTAAGTATGACTTTGTTGCCATGATGACAACAAAAAATGAGTAATGCATCCTCAGGTAGTCAACTTTCCAACACTGTGTTCTTCTCAATGTCAGCTTTAGGCAAGTGCTTTAATGACTTTACCTTGTCGGTTATTTGATAACCGGTGACAACATGTATAACATCTCTTTTTATTGGTTTAGGCTCATCCAACCATAACTTTTGGTCATGTATCCTGCTTAGTAATAATCAAATCCATTCGGTCTTGAATTCCTTTGGGAACCATAGGGAATTTGTGAGCCCTTTTACCTCAATGAGTTTGTTCTCTTCTTTGATAGTTCCATCATTGTTGCATAGCTTCTTGAAAGCTTTCTCAACCTCCAGGTCACCTATTTCTGTGATCTTGCAGTGTATGTATGCTGGCATGTCTTCGATGAGAAAAACTCTAGCTAGTATTCTAGAGAATACTCCAACATTTTTAGATTGTGAGGCAACCTCTGGACATATATTATAATGTGGTTCCTCATAGGTTGAGTTCTTGATAAGATTGATCTTGTTCTTCTTAACACTCTTCATCTTAGTGGTTCTTGATGTAGTTGCCATTGATTCTAAAATTAGGGCTTTCCTATAAATGATAAACAAAGTTCTCAGTTTATGTTTGGTACTTACTGTAACCTCTATAGCTGTAAGTGATCTACTAGTGTACTGTAAATCAAGTTGGAGTCACTCTATAATGCTGTTGCTTCATGCTCTGGTTTCACTCTGGTCACTTCACTCTAGTCACTGGTGAGAAATGAAACCCTTTCTGTCATATATTTATAGAATTTTCCCTAAGTTGAGTCATTAATGCTCAACCACTCCTCGGTGTGTGAAGACAGAGTCGTCGGGTGATACACTAACTTCTCTTTCGCTGATAGAATGATGCTTTGGTAAATCATTTAAATTTAAATTATTTCATTCACCGACAAATTTTGGTGTATGGCGAAGACAAAATTGTCAACTCACATGATTACCGATGGATCTCAGTTTACACTAGCAAATTTAGCCTTTAAGTGTTGACCGATGATTCTTGATAAGTATAGACAACTCAAATTTGAATGTATACCGATGCATTTTGGTATGTATTGACCGATGAAATTGTTTTCACAGAATCATAACAAGTAATACCATAGTGCATCTTTAATCATGCTAATTTGGCATTTCAACTATGTGTAATGGAACTGATGCAAAATATAACTTGGTATAATGCATTTCCATACTTACTTGTCCTGCTTAGGTGGGGGTGGTAATATCACCAGATCCATTGGATAACGTGTCATTAATTGCATTACTCGGTCCAGCTTCATCAGTGTTTGTAAATTTCTTCCACATTTTGTTTCTCATCTTCTTGATGTCTTCAAGGGTGTTTCCATTGGCAAAGGTGCTAGTCTCTGTCATTCAGTCTCTACAGTCTTTCTTGAGATGACCAACTTTATGACAGTGTAGACATGCCATTCTAGGGTTAGTCCAACCTCTAGGATTTCTTGTCCATTGTCTCATACAATTTTCAGAAATATGACCAAATCTTACACATGCAGTACAATCTTCCCAAGTGTTGTAATCCCAAACATACTGGTTACCGACTCTTTTCGGTTGATAGGCAGTTTCTTTTTCTTGACCTTTCAGCTTCCATGCTTGCTTTTTATTTTTCCAGCATTCAAGAGTTGTGTACCCATGCATTTTGCAAGTAGGATAGTATTTGTCCATGTAGGTTTCCTTCTTAGGTTGTTTCATTTCAGATTTACATTCATATGCTTTATGTTCTTTCTTGTTACATTTATAACAGATTCCTATGAATGAAGGTGTATATTTAGGAATACCTTTCATTTTACTCCTGCAAACATTTGATGGGTGGCCTTGCTTTCTACAATGATTGCATGTTAGCTTTCTTGGTATTGGATTTGCATAGACATTCTTTGGATCAAATTGATTGGGTGATTCTCCATTCTTGGTATAGCCTAGTCCGGTGTTGTTATTGGCTCTCCTTTGTCCATCAAGAAAATCATCCATTCTTTTATTGCTTTCTTCAGCTCTCTTGATTATTTCATTATGTTGTTGCTGAATTTTGATTTGTTGTTTCAGCTTTTCATTTTCTTCCCTTAGCTCACCGATAGCTTCTATTATTTTAATGAGTTCACCATTCATTCTGTTTGCCTCTTGAATCATAAGAATAATATGATTTGTAATCTCATGATGATGTTTTGTAAGTCTTTGTATTTATGACTCTTTCTCTTGTATCTTTTCAGTAATCTTCCTCTTATCATTAATAACTAGTGTTCTCTCTTGCTCATATTGTCTAGCATTGTTCACGAAATCAATCATTCTTACCATCTGTTTCTGTTGACCGATTTGTAGGGATTTTACTTGTCTAGCCAGATGTTGATTGATTTAATTTAAGCTTGTGATGCTTTCTTCTGATGTGTCTGATGCTTTTCTATTTGTTGATCCTAAAGACTCAAATAGATTTGGTATCTCTTCCTCATGGTATTCTACTTCATTATAGCGAGATGCCATAATATTTCTTTCATCTAACAACCATCTCATCTTGATTCTAGCTTCTTTATACTATTCATAGAAGATCTGAATTTCTAGCTTCTGATTTTCAATACTCTTGTCAAGTCTATACTTCTCCATTGTATGATCTTTTCTCTTAAGTCTTTAAGCTTTCCAAATAAGAGTTATAGCTCTGATACCAATTTTTAGAAATAATCAGAAGTGTGTATTGAGAGGGGAGGGGTGAATCAGTACCTCTAATTTTTTTTTATCTCTTTTAACCTTTATTCATTGTGTAATCAATTGTATAACCAACCATCTGTTCTATACCATCTTTGTGTAAGATATATCAATTCATCAACATAATCAAACATGTAAACATTCATAGAAACATTCATGAAAGTAATTGACTCATAACACAAGATATGGTAACATAAAAAATCCCTGTTAGAAGGTAAAAATTGTGGTAGGGATGGCACCCACAAAAACTTCACTATCTATAGATTTGAAGGGGCCGCTAAATGCTTACAATTTGATCACTTCTGATGATCCACCCTATTAGGATTATTATGTGGAGACATTTTAAGGTTTACTCTATTAAGAGCTTTAGCAACACTATTTAGTGTGCACTCGGTTAAGAGATTTACAATAGGATTGTTAAATCCACCTTTCTTGAAAGGATTTCTTCTATTTGCTACACTTGTTAGAATGCAGAAAAAAATACTCATTGACTTGAGTGTATACAATCTAAAAATTTCTGATTATAGATCCATTAAAAATCACATGTATAAATGTATCACCTAATGTGATTGATTAGTACATCTATTTCTCGGTAGCCTCTGTTCTTGGTTCTTGATAACCAAATTCATCTTTTGTTGTTCTTCTTCTTGAAACTCTCAGTCTGATCCATAGATGTGCTCGTTTGCTACATTCATCCTCTCATCCTTCTCAAATGAATGATTACAACATCTATTTATAAGATAGATTGACCTAATTTAGTTTCATGTATAAAAAAACTAAATCTATGATCAAAGGTTCACAAGTTGACCTTGATCTCCTAGTCTGCATGTTTTTAATAAGTTAGACTGATTAAAACAATTAAAATAATGTTGCTTGTCCCTTAAGTAATGGTTTTAAAACAAATAAAAACTCTATAAATAGAATATCATTGTTTTATTTTACGTGGAAGTTAGATCCACTTTTATCGGGATATAACTAACTTTCGGTGTTGATGCTCGGTTTTCTCTGAAATTAGTTTGACTAACTTTCAGTGTTCCTTGGTTGAACTGTTTGTCAGGTTCCTCTCTTGTCTATTCTCTCAGTTTGCACTGTATTCTGCTCGCCGGGTTCCACTTTCGGTTTAATCCTGTAAGGTTCCTCTTTATCATCTTCGAGTTGCACTTTCAGTTTACACTGCAAAATTGTGTTGTCGTTTTTCTCCTTGGTTAGAAATTTTGGTTTGAACTGAAAACCTGACTTTCATTGTATTGTAACCAATGGTTCAAACAACTTGTTTTCTAATTTCATACTAATGGAAAAACTTTATGTTTATCATTTGTTTATTATCTTTCTTGTTTGAACGTTTCTGTTCTTTTATGCCTTGATTGACAAACAAGGCATGTAACTTAGAGGGTTTGATTTTACCCATTAGAACCAATTTTTCCTACCCCTAGTAATTTTTATGAAAATTTTATCTAGAGAAGACATTTTTATGTGAAACCTAGAGTACATTTTGTAGCATAGAATGTAGAAATAAACACTGAATAGTTAGGACCAAGATTAGAAAGAATAATCAAGGTTAATTTTTTATTATCCTTTTTAATTCCATATTGCTCCAATTGAAACCCTACAGATTTGAGCTTTGTGAAGAAGTCTTGTATAGTGTCAAAATTAGTTTGACTCAACCCTATGAGACCATTCTCCAACTAATGACCTCTTAACTCATCATTCTTATCAAAGAGGCTTTCCAAAGTGGTCTACACTTCATTTGGTATAGTAGAAAATTCAATGTAAAAAAGAAGGTAAGAAGAGACTGACATTCATAGAGTATCAAAGGCTTAATTACATTTATTAAACCATTTTATTTTATTTTTTTACATTTTCTTGAGGTTCAATTTCAAACCTCATTGTAACATGATGATATCCACATTTTTTCAGATATATTACCATCTTAGTTTTCCATTCAAAATAGTTATATGGTGTTAAAATAGGAACTGCAGATGCATCCATAAGAGTAGAAAATATGATTGCAAAGAATGAGGAAAAGTGCAAGAAAGAAGACACACAATACATCTCCCATTTCCACTAGTCTCAAGAATCACCCCACCCCCCCAAAAAAATATTACAAGGTTAACACTTTATAATTAGTGCATTTACAAGGCTTTTTATCATAGTACAATTCTGTTGGATGATATCAGATTTGGATACTATACATGCTGTTGATAATCATGTTTTGTCACTGATGTCAACATATGTTTCTACGAAGAAGAAATAGTGGTTACTTAACTGGTAGAAGTGTAAGGACATTGTATGGATGTTTTAGAATGATCAAAGTTTTTTATATGAAGAAGGATGTGTGTTGACCTTATTTCTAAGGTCGCTTGGCTTTATGTTACATATTGAGGATGTTACAGTTGATTTAGTGAAGACTCATTTTTGTACTATAACTGTGATGCTTGATAGATTAGGTCTCTGTGTTTTGGGTATATCTTAGTAAAAATGATATTTCAGATGAAGTGAGCTTACTAGAGGATAGATGCAATATTTTGGGATATTGGGTTGTGTTCAATTGGCGTGAGCATTTTGGTGACGTTAGCTGTGGCGTGTATTCTGGAGAAGACCTATTTGGTGGATGACTTGTAGCATTTAATATGAATTGTGAGCATGGATTGTGGATCTAGAAGTATAAATGATGGATTTTAATTGATGTTTACTTTTTATAGGTACCGTGTGTATCTTAGCAAGGGTTAGACAATTATTTGTATATTGGGAAAGCCTATTCGGCTGACCTAATTAATTATTTGTGTATAAGGACAACTTAACTGGCCAACCTAATGAATTAATGTAAGAGGGTAAATATGAGTGATATTTTATTTTGGAAAGACATGGTAGAGGAAGAGATTGAAAAGCATGAGAAGTGAAAGCTGTGAGGCTTGTTGGGCTACTCGATGTATAGCATAGTTTGTGATAAGAATACTTCATTAGAACTGACCAAGCAAAGATAGTTTCTATCAGACAGTTCACTAGCTTGTATATTCCTATATACACTTGTTCAGATTCTGAATCCTTGAGGGTGGCTTTAACCTTCTTTGGGAACTGTTCCTAGGAAGTGAGCCTACTACTTTTCTTGACTCCTAATAGTGCCTGTCTCCTAACATGGACTATGTACTGTAATGTTGTAATAAGCTCCTAACAAGGATAAGTATTTTCACAAGGATACTATAGTCTCAGTACATTATTTGTGGGTGCTAATTCCCATAGGGGTTTTACCTTTAACAGGGTTTCCTTGACAACAAGTATTGTATTATTGTGTTGGAATTTATCGTGTTATCATTTACATTGCAGTTTTGGTTTATAAAGTTTAAAGTTTAATAATCTATATCACAACTGATTCACCCCCCTCTTAGTTGTCTTTTGGACTGTTATTCCCAAAAATTGGTATCAGAGCTACTAGTCCTTAGAGAGAAAGCTTAATAGCTTGAGGTGATCTTTAATATGTCTTACTACAAGAAGGATAGTCATAAATTTGATCTTGAAAACTTTGACAGTTGGAAGAACAAGATGAGAACACATTTTCTAAGTTTGGGACTTGACTACTGGATGATCACAAAGAAGAATGAAAAGATAGAGGATGAGGATGAAATGGAGAAGGATACTAAAGATCAAAAGAAGATCTTTTCATGTAATATAGTTGCAAGGAAATCATTCATCAATGCACTTTCTGAAGGTGAATTCACAGAAGTAAAATACTTGGATTCTGCAAATGAGATTTGGACAAGATTGGAGGCACTGTATGAAGGAGATAAGTTTAAAAAATAGGAAAAGCTACAGAACTGGAAGACAAATATGGAATCACTGAAGATGAGAGAAGATGAGAACATTAGGGAATATGGACAGATAATTACTAAAGTGGTTATTGGCATTAGAAAATATGAAGGTACTTACACTAAGGAAGAAGTGATTGCAAAGATACTCAGATCTTTGACACCAGCTTATATAACCAAAGTACAAGCTATAGAGGATATTATACCTTTGACACTGAAATTCACCAAAGAGATGTTGATTGGAAAACTAACTACTTTTGAGGCCACAGAATTGGGAGATACTTTACCTAAAGTTGAGTCAACATTCAAGGCAACCATGCATAAGAACAAAAAGACCTTATTAGGAATTGTAAGCACCAGTTATGGTGACCTAAGAGAAGAGATTGGAGACTATGATGAGGAATGGGAACACATTTAGGAGGAACAAAGAAATCTAGATGAAGTGGTAGCATTGATTGCTAGAAGAGAGAAGAAAGGTATGGGTAAATTTGAAGGCAAATTACCTTTGAAATGTTTTTCATGTAACAAGATTGTTCATTTTACATCTAGATGTCTTACAAGGGTTCCTAAGCATAAAACTAAGTTTTAAAAATCAAAGTATCCTAAAGACAAGGAATGTTATTATGCTAGTGAGGGTGTTTCTGATGATGATGGTGACTATGCTGAAATTGGATTTATTGATATAAAGGATGATGAACCTATACATGAGGAAAAAGCATTAGTATCTTGTGTTGAAAAAAAATCTGAATGGGTTATAGACAGTGGTTGTTCACATCATATGACTGGAGATAAAAATAAATTTGTGAAATTGAAAAGATATGATGATGGTGTTGTTAGATTTGGTGACAATACTCCTAAAGTTATCATTGGAGTTGGATCTATTTCTTTGGATGGAAAGACTAATACTGACAATGTATTACTTGTTGATGGACTTAAGCATAATCTATTGAGTGTTGGACAGTTAGTGGACAAAGGTTATCAATTGAAATTCATATATGGGAAATTCTCTATCAGAAGTAAATCAGGAGATTAGATCGCATTTAGTTCTAAATATAGAGGTAATGTATTTGAATTGAATACATCTAAAGCTTCTTCTTTTATTGTGAAGGTTGATGAATGTTGTCTGTGGCATAGAAGATTTTTTCATGTTAACTTTGATAACATTATGAAGGCAAGTGTGATTAATGTTGTAAGAAATCTACCTAATATTGTAAAGCCATCTAACACTATATGTAGAGAGTGTGTTATGGGGAAGCAGACCAGAAGCAGTTTTAAAAGAAAATATTATTCAACAAAAGGAAACTTGGATTTGGTGCATACAAATCTGTGTGGTCCTACAAGAACAAGATCATATTATGGTGAAAGGTACTTTATAATTTTTTTGACGACTTTTCTTGAATGATGTGGGTTACATATTTCAGAGAGAAATATGAAACATTTGACAAATTCAAGTTATTTAAAGAAAAAGTTGAGAATGAATCTGGTTTGAAGATAAAATGTTTGAGATCAGACAGAGGTAGAGAATTTACATAAGACTTATTTAATACCTATTATGAAGAACATGGAATATACAGACAAACATCAGCTCCTAAAACTCTACAACAGAATGGGGTAGCAGAGCGAAGAAACAAAACTATATTAGATGCTGCAAGGACTATATTGCTGGAAGGAAATGTGTCACATGTTCATTGGAGAGAGGCAGTTGGCACTGCTGTTTACACCTTGAACATAATTCAGATCATAGATGGTACAAGTAAGACTCCTTATGAATTATAGTTTGATCATACACCTACTGTAAAATATTTTAAAATATTTGGAAGTAAATGTTATATCAAAATAGATGATGAGATAGGGAAATTTGATGCTAAAAGTGATGAAGGAATTTTTCTTGGTTATTCTACTAAGAGTAAAACATATAAATGTTTCAATCTGAGATTGAGGAAGTTGATTGAAAGTGCCAATGTGAGGATAGATGAAAAGTTTCAGATTCAGGAAAGAATATATGAGTATGGTCTGATTACAGAGATGAAAGAGGTCACTGCTGAACCTGAAGAACCTTTGATGATTGAAAATGAAGTGACTGAAGTTACTGTGACTTCAAAGAATCTGAGGTATGTTAAGAATAACCACCCTAAAGATCAAATTATTGGTGATTAAAATAAAGGTATGATGACTAGATCTAGAGTTAGAGATGAAATTTGTTTGATTTCTCAAGTTGAGCCAAAGACTACTAATTAAGCATGTAGAAATGAATCTTGGACTAAATCTATGGAAGAAGAACTTGAATAGATAAAGAAAAACAATACTTGGGAATTGGTTCCAAGACCTAATAAAAAAATGTGATAGGAACTAAATGGAGTTTCAGAATAAGATGGATGAGGAAGGAACAATGGTAAGAAACAAGGCTAGATTAGTGTGTAAAGGATAATCATAACAAGAAGGCATAGACTATGAAGAATTTTTTTCTCATGTTGCTAGGTTGGAAGCTGTGAGATTATTTCTTTCTTATGCTACACATAAAGACTTTGAAGTATATCAGATGGATGTGAAATCAACATTCTTGAATGGTGATCTAGAAGAAGAAGTTTACATTGAGCAACCTGATGTATTTCCTTTGAAAGAGGATGGAGACATGGTTTGTAAGATGAATAAAGCACTATATGGAATGAAACAAGCACCTAGAGCATGATATGAAAGACTGGAAAAGTATCTACTTTGTCTTGGTTTTAGAAAAGATAACACAGACAATAATTTATATTTAAGAAATGAGGAAGATGAAATCTTAATTATAGAAGTTTTTGTTGATGATATCATTTTTGGAGGTAATGATAAGATGAGTAAGAAGTTCTCTAAAGAAATGGAAAATGAATTTGAGATGTCTATGATTAGTGAAATGGAATTATTTCTTGGTTTGAAAATTAATCAAAGTAAGAATGACATTTTTATATCTCAGACCAGGTATCTTAAGGAAATGTTGAAGAAGTTTGGAATGGAAGATTGTAAACCTGTTGGAAAGCCTATGGTAACTGGACATAAACTAACTAGTAATGATGAGACTCAAAGTCTAGTTCAGACAAAGTACAGATCTATTATTGGTGGTCTACAATATCTAACTACACTAGACCAGATATTACCAATGCAGTTGGTATTGTGGAAAGGTATCAAGAAGATCCCAAAGAGACATATCTTGTTGCTGTAAAAAGAATTTTCAGATATTTGAAAGGAACAATAGAATATGGATTATGGTATGAAAAATTAGATGATTTTATCTTATAGGCTTATACTGGTGCTGATTGGGAAGGTAATGTGGATGACTGAAAGAGTACTAGTGGTGGTGCATTTTTCCTTTGGAAAAGGTTGATTTCTTGGTTGAGAAAGAAGCAAAACTATATTGCTCAATCTACTACTAAATCAGAGTATGTTGCTGCTGCAATAAATTGCACACAAGTTGTTTGGATGAAACAAATGATGAAGGACATTGGAGTAATTTTTGAAGAACCAGTGGTTATCCATTGTGATAACACCAACACAGTGAATATGTTGAAGAATCCTATTATGCATTCAAAGACTAAACATATTTCTATTAAGTATCATTTCTTGAGAAAGAAGGTAGCAGATAAAGAGATTAAACTAGAATATATTAGCACAAGGAATAGATAGAAGATATATTTACAAAACCTTTGCCAAAAGATGCTTTTGAGTATCTCAAAAGCATGCTTGGGGTCAGAGCCCCTCCTTTTGATAATTAATTGATGCAAATATGGATTAGTCCAGTGGCTTTCAGAGCTATATCATTTTCTAGACTTTATGTATGGATCTACTCCTTAGGGGGAGTGATCGCAAGAACAAAATATTACAGATGAGTTATGAAACCCTTTTCCATTGCTTCCAAAGGGGGACAAAATCTATTTGAAAATCCTACTATTTGGGGAGATTTGTGTTGAGGATATTGAGAAGATTGTATTGCGAGGAGAAATTATTTTTGAGTTGATTTTGGGTTGATGGATTTTCCCATATGTTTCCATCAATGCCAAAGGGGGAGATTGTTGGATGATATTACATTTGGATACTATTCATGCTGTTGATAATCATCTTTTGTCACTGATGTCAACATATGTTTCTATGAAGAAGATAGGCTAGTTACTTGACTGGCAGAAGTGTACGAACACTGTACGGATGTTTCAAAATGATCAAATTTGGTTATATGAAGAAGGATTTGTGTTGAACTTATTCCTAAGGTCTCTTAGTTTTATGTTAGATATCAAGGATGTTATAGTTGATTTAGTGAAGACTGGTTTCTGGACTGTAACTATGATGCTTGGCATAGCAGGTCTCTGTGTTTTGGGTATATCTAACTAGCGAAGATATTTCAGATGAAGTGAGATTATTGGAGGATAGATGAAATATTTTGGAACATTGGGTTGTGTTCAATTGGTGTGAGAATTCTGGTGACATCAGTTGTGGCGTGTATTCTGGAGGAGACCTATTTGGTGGCCGACTTCATACATTTAGTGTGTAATATGAATTATGAGCGTGGATTGCAGATCTGGAAGTATAACTAATGGATTGTAATTGATGTTTACTTTTTATAGGTACAGTGTGTATCTTAGTGAGGGGTTTAAAAATTATTTGTATATTGGGAAAGCCTAATTGGCTGACCTAATTAATTATTTGTGTATTAGGAAAGCTTAACTGGCCAACCTAATGAATTATTGTAAGAGGGTATATATGAGTGATCTTTTCTTTTGGAAAGATGTGGTAGAGGAAGAGATTGAAAAGAAAGAGAAGTGAAAGCTGCGAGGCTTGTTTGGCTGCTAGATGTAGAGTAGAGTTTGTGATAAGAATACTTCATTGGAACTGACCAAGCAAAGACATTTTCTATCAGACAGTTCACTGGATTTTATATTCCTATATACACTTGTTCAGATTCTAAATCCTTGAGGGTGGCTTTAACCTTCTTTGGGCAGTGTTCCTAGGCAGTGAGCCTACTACTATTCTTGACTCCTAACAGGGTCTGTCTCCTAACAGGGACTGTATACTGTAATATTGTAATAAGCTCCTATCATGGCTAAATCATTTAACAAGGATACTATACTCTTAGTACATTATTTGTGAGTGCTAATTCCCACCGGGGTTTTACCTTTAACAGGGTTTCCTTGACAATAAGTATTGTGTTATTGTGTTATCATTTACATTGCAGTTTTGGTTTATAAAGTTTAAAGTTTAAAGTTTAATAATCTATATCACAACTGATTCACCGCCCCTCTTAGTTGTCTTATGGACTGTTATTCCTAACAAATTCCTTTTAAGTGTCTAATGGCCAAAATTTAAAAAAAATTGACAAAAATAAATTTGATGTAATTTTTTTTTAAAATAGCCTTGTAGTTGTGTAATATTCTAAAATACCTTTCCAATGCCTATTTGATTTTTAAAAATGGTGATATGAGGAAAAAAATATGGGTTGTTAAAGAGAAAAAGATGTAGTTAATTCAACCTACAATATCTAATGGAAAATGATAGATTTTTTTAATGAGATCTTATGGAAAAGTGCTAATTTCCAGTTTTTCGTCAAGCACTCATTTGTGAAAATCCAACACTAGAGGCAAAAGTTATGAAATTTTTAAAAAAGTTGCTAAGTATGCGAGCCAAAAAATGACTCACCCAATTCAAGCTTAATTTATACAAAATATATTAAATTTATGCAAAAAATCAAGATATATCTAGATGTTTTTTCTTGCAAATGAGGGGAGGATGGATTTTTGAAGCAAAACTGAAAATAGCTCAAGTAAAATTTTTTATTTATTTTTGACTTTGATTTGTTACTGTGTATTCCAATTTATGATTTAGGTGAGATAAATGTTGATCTTGACTTTTTTAGGCCTTTTGCACTCTGTAGAAGTACATGAAATTCCTCCAATATTACTAAAAATACTGCAATCACTCAGATCTCAGAGAAACACACACACATATATGAAAACTAGATTAAATAAATGCTTATTTTCCTTTCAATCAATATGATTCTCTATCTCACAAGAGAATGTAGGAGAAGAGCATAGTTGGTTTTTATAGGAAAATATTAACAATCTAATAGTCTCAAAAATTTCAATAAAAATTAGAAAAACAATGAGCTATATGAAACAAAACAAATCCAATACCATGTTAGATTATGCAAGAAGCAAGATTTGAGCTCAGATATACTATCGGTTATAGATCACATACAAATCCAATAAATAAACGATCAAATATCAAAATAGATGAATGAAGAGGAATCTAAAATGAGAGGAAAATTAGAGATAAGAAAGATAATTTTGAGAAGACTCGCAATAATCTCACCAAGAAATCACTTGAAGGTGATAGTAAAGTGCCTATTATATAGATAAATAAAGCCATATACAACCAATAGGTGCATTAACTCTCATTCCCTATAAATGTTGAGAGGTTTTACCTACTTGGTAAATGACAAAATAGGGGGCATTATATCTTTAAATAAAAATGAAAAGGAGTTATGAGAGGTGGAAAATAAAGCCTAAAAGAGTATGAGAAACCAAAGTAACCCATAACCCACTTAGGAAATGAAAAAATAGTGGTTATGAGAGTGTACAACAAGAAAAGGGATGAAAGATACACAAAGGGTTCACCCACCTTTTCTTAATGCACAATCAGAAGGAAGAAGGGCTAATAGGCTCAAATAAAACTTAAGTGCTAAACAAGTGCAATAATCCTTCGCTGTTATGATTAATAATGAAATAGATTTTTGGAATTAATCTAATGATGCAAGATAGATGATTAAAATAAGATAAATTAATGATGCAGGAGCATCTTGGGTTCTTGGAAATCCTGTATCAACCAAAAATATGTTTGTTTTAGTTTGGTAGCTTGTTGGAGACTACTTGATAAAGTGCTCAGTAACTACTTTGTTCACTCAGTTGAAGACTTGTTTGTTCTCCACTCAGGCTCGTTTACTTGTTTTTCTCTTGCTTTACCGATGGGTCTCGGTGGCATGCTTTACCGATGGGTCTCGGTGGCGTGCTTTACCGATGGGTCTTGGTAGTTTCTTGGATACTCGGTGGGTTTTCACTGAGTTGTCTCTGTGATCGGTTGGTTCTTACTGAGTTGTTTCTGGTGCTCAGTTGATTTGTTACCGAGTTGTGTTTTTTAAGTTGGATCTTCTAGCTGACTTCTACATTTAATTTCCATAGCATAATTAATGTTGAGATGTCTCATTGGGATGTGTGTGGACCTAAATCTAGGTCTTTGATGTTTCCTATGTTGGATTTTTAGGATCTGAGTGCCAACCTCTTTGATGGACTCTTGTATATATTTGGTTTTCTATTATTATATTAGGGGGAAATTAGGAGAATCAACTTGGAATAGAATATTAGGTGTTAGAATATGTGGATTGCACATCTGTGACATCACATGTATGAAGATTATTCTGTCAAAGATCTGAATATATATGGTCAAAATTGGGAAGGCCTTACAACTCCACATGTATGATGTTTGATGAAATAATATAAAGTTCTACTGTTTGTTGGTACTCTCAAATTTGGCACAAATTTGGAGTGACCAATTTAAAATTTTCTCTAAGGCAAGGTCAGTACACTTAAATTTTTTTTTGAAGAGGCCTAATTGGAGTGCAAAGTAAAATGACACCTGATGATTTGTATGAGATACTGATTGGGGAACATGTGCAAAACCTATCACAAAGTAAATATAAAGGGTCACAACTTTCCGATACCAGATTTGATATATTTTGAAGAGGGTCATTTAAAGACGTTCACTTAAATTGATATTTTGCATCTTTGGCCGAATTAAGTTTCATGACATAAGGATTATTCTGAGATGTTGTAGGCATGAGAGAGAGTCTCCAGTTCCATTTTCAGATTCCTATGAGTTTATATGATAAGTTTCCCAAGGCTATTCTGTTTGCAATAAATTTTGATTCTCAGAATGTGAAAGTGCAACATTATGAAGTTACTTACTTTAAGGTTTCACAACTTGCACCCGGTTGAATTTCATGGAGAATTGAATGCTCCCATATATTTTTGTCATGGAAATATGCTATCATGAAGATTTTAAGACCAGTGCCAATCCATTTGGATAGTTTGTTCAGCCGATTCCAAATCAGATTTATGAAGTTTCACTATGTTTTAATTCAAAAGGTTGGTAAGAGGCTGACTTTAGGGATTCGTTCTAATTGACCAGTTGATGATCAGAACAAGAAAATCAATTTTTTTTCTCTCTCCATGTGAAAGTGAATCCGTATCCAGGAGTTCAGATCTTAAGTGTTTCATTTGATGTCTTTATGAAGTCAAAACCAAATGGATTTTATTCAGTCTTCTATGAGATAAATGACCAGTCATCCAAGGGGCTGACTTTGCATATCAATATCTTGATGCCTCTAGATGGTCATGATGATTAATTTGGTTGTCTATTCTCTATGCATGAAGATGTATTACCTTGGAAAGTTTCAAGGGTCCAACTATTGATTTGCTATGTTTCACAAGATGATTTCAAAGGCAATTTATGCAGATTACAAATGTTGACATAATTAAAATTGCAGAACCATCATTTTTAGAGGATTGAAGCTTTGTATCAAGTGGTTGTTTGCAGATGACGATTATGGATTTGTACTTTCTATATTTAAATGTTTCCTCGCATACAGGGGCAAAGCCTCAAGACATAGTTTCCTATTTTTAGAAGGGCCAATCTAAATGCAATTTATGCATTTTTTACAACTGTATTTGCAGTGTTTTAGAATAAATAAGTTGGGTTACTTTGAGTATGAATATCTCATGATTGTGATCCCGTCACGTTGTTCCATTTGGTGACCATACTCAGGTATCAAAGGTCTATAGATCTGCATCTTTCCATTGGCCTCAGGTTGTCATTTTGTCAGTTTTTAAGAGCAACTCCAGTGGACACTCACCATATCCTAGTTATTTTACAAAGGATATCAAAGTTTATTTTAATGGACACCTTCTTGAATTATATTCTGGATGCACAATTACAAAGTTTGATAAACAGTATGACCGCAGAAACTATGCATGCATGAATAGATTGTCCCGATCAACTCGTGACTCAGACAGAGGCAACTATGTTGAAATTGATGAACTCAAAGGGGGTTTAATTGGCTCCATATATTGGTTTTGGTATTTACTGGGAAATAGTGAAATATTGGTTTAAGGTGAATAAATTCTAAATTGCAATTGGATTTGAAACGAGACAAAGCTGATATTGTAATAGACAATCCAGATTCATTAGAAGCAACAAAAGGTCAAATCCATGATATTTCACTTAAGGTTAATGGCCCATTAACATGGAAAGAATATATGCAATCAAGAAGAGGAATTCTAAAAATCAATGGTGCAATAGCCTTTATAATTTTAGTAGTGACCTGTAGGTCCTCCCTCTGATTTCAAAATGTCTCAAGGAAATGTGGCATGGATACCATGCTATTCATGGGTTGTGCATGAAACAAATATGGTGAATGGGATTGCGTAAGTGGATGAAGAATGAAGAGCCGTGGAATGGTTTTGAAACTTCCAAGAAAAAAAGTGATGTGCAAAAGATGTTTAAGTGGAACAAGTAGAGACAAAAAATGTTTTGATACAGTTGCACACCCTAAAGAGGAGAGAGTGTTGAGTAGGTGGGTAAAGGATATTTTTAATGAAACACTCATGCAAATGAAATTGGCTAGTTTGATGCCAAATTCTGCAACCTTTATAGATTTCTCCCTTCCGCGCTATAAAATCATACACAAGGCACATAAACCACAAACAAATGCACTGGCCTGGTATAAAGAAAATGGAGGATAGCACATAAACACCAAGGAGCCTACACATTAAGCATGAAAGGGAGGCTACATTTATAAGAAGGATCTGTGCAATTCGGTAGGGGTAAAACCAAATACAAAAACTTTAGAAACTTTCAAGCCAAGGCAAGTGGCAAGTGTAAATCTCTAAGAGCCTGCAGTAGCGTATGGAGAGGGAGGAGTTTAAAACTCCAAGCAAATACAATTAGCAGGTTTGGAGACCAGCTAAGGCTGCGCAGAGAATCCAAAGGATGTTGTGTAGGGGAATCCAAAGCATGCTACACAAAGGATGAATTGGAATGGCTACGCAAAAACATGAAGGAGGGCTTGTTATAAGTTTTAAAACAAAAGCATTTGGCAGGTGTGAATCAAATTAAAATGGAAGCCCATCCTATGCAGGAGGGAGAATCCCACGCTGGAAAAATAGAAGTTTCAAAAGTTTCAAAAACAAAATGAAATTCTGCGCAGGTTTAGTGTTAAGTAAAACTTTGGAAACTTTCAAATAAAGGCTTTGGGCTAGGAAGATTACGTAGGATATAAGTGGAGAGGCTGCACAATTTTTATGGTAAGCAGACATTTAAAACTTCCATGCAACATCAAATGACAAGTGTAAAACCAGATTTGTAGACCATTTGATGCTTGAGTCTAAGGGGGGTATTAAAAAATTTAATTAAATACTAAGTGGCAGCCCACATGGGAGAGAGATGGAGGAAGCCTACCCAATGGGAAATGAAAAACACTATCAAAGGCCTGTGCAGAATTTCATGCATGAAGAACATGGAGGTTTGAAAATAAAAAAGAGTATTATCCCACACTGGTTGTGGGTGGGGTTTCTAAAACATTTTTATAATCTAATACTCACTTACTAAAATGAATAAAGAGCCAAGAGGCCCATTGGCAGGCCCCTTGGCTGGAGGAGTAGATAAAAGTGGTGGACCCCATATTTTGGATGTAGATGCATAGTAAACTTTAAAAAACTCAAAAAGTTTAGTCCCACATGCATGGGAGAATGGAGTATTCAAGTGTTTATAAGCAAAAAGGCTCACATTGTAATATGAAGAGAATCTTAGAGGCTATGCGCCCACATGAGCAAAAGTGGTGTCTTTAAATGTGTGCAAAGTGGTGATTTCAAGTGGAAGACATAATGGTTTTGGTGGGGCCTTTAAAGATGACATGGCAGAGAGAGGCAGCAGATGGAACACATTTCCTGAGGTGAATGAGATCGGACAACTGGCGCATTGCCTTGATGAAAAGAAGTGCAATATCTATCCATCAAGGGAACGTGACCAAGTGACACGTGGTGAAGCAGACAGCCAGGTGACAGTAGAGAAGATGAGGTGGAGGTGATGTGGCACTATGCAAGTTAAGGCATCTGATATGGGCATGAATCCTGAGGTAAGATCGAACGGTTGGCGTAATGGCACTATGAAAAGATGCTCAAAATCTACCCATTGAGGCAACGCAACAACGTGACATGTGGCACTTGGATAGGTGGAAGGACAAGACATGTAGGGTATTGCAGATGCATAGGTGGACCTACAGGCCAATCAGAGGGTGCCACGTGGCATGATCTGGTGCATTCTGGGCATAATAAGGTTGGCGTAATGGCACTATGAAAAGATGCTCGAAATCTACCCATTGAGGCAATGCGACAACGCGACATGTGGCACTTGGAAAGGTGTTGGGCCAGGACATGCAGGGTGATGCAGATGCATAGGTGGACCTGCAGGCCAGTTAGAGGGTGCCACGTGGCATGATCAGGTGCATTCTGGGCATAATAAGGTAGAAAATGCAGAAAACATAGACATAAAGTGCCAGAGGAATAAGGTAAAAGAATTAATATGGAGATTTAAAGAGAGATAATATACAAATAAAAATAAAAGGAAAGATTAAAATGCTAGTGTAATTGTAATGCACGGGAATTAAAATGCACAGGAAATATTATTAGAAACAAATAAACATACACCAGGAAAATAAGGAATTGAAATGTAGAATTTAAAGGTGGAAAGATTAAAGTGTGCAGATCTAAAGAAATAAAGAAAAGTGATAAATGCATGCAGATTTAAAAGATTTAAAGGAAATAAAGCATAGTATAAAGTTTTAAAGTTTTAAATCTGCATAGAAGACTAAAGAAATCAAGGTGCATTTTCATGGCAATTTGCATTTTCATGCTAATCTATATTTCATGAAAGGATTGGAGAGGATTTTCAAAGACCATTTTGAGATCATATTCTTGGTGAAAAGAGGATATTTTCTAGGCAAGTAAAAGGGGGGATAATTTTAGAGATCATATCAGATTTTGGGCAGTTGAAGGAGAGCAGTTGCAGATATTTTTGGGGAAAGGACAAGTGTTGAATGTAGGAAGAATTTGATGGTTTTTCTTTCCTTACATATTTTGGTTTACTAAATAGAAGAAGGGCTCCAAATCTTGGCCTCCATACAGAGTTACAAGCTGTTCTTAACTCCAGGATCTTCCATTTTTCTTGGTTCCATTAGGGTGTAGTTTTTGCTGTATTAGATGTGTGTTAAATTAAAATAGAAAGTTCTTGTATCTTTTTCATATTATTGAAGTGGTATTTCTCAGATCAAGTTTGAACATGTACATGATTCATCACACTTAATACAATTAGTCCAGTTTCAAGTCTCTCCTTGGTGTCAATATTGTGAGTTCTATATTTTCTAATTCACTGCATAGGGTTACCTATGTATATGCCATTAGTTTTCAGTTCTGATCTAGGATCAGATTAAATGATGCTATGGATAGGGAATAGACTCATTCAAATTGTATATAGAAGGATCCTATAATTATTGGTTGGGCTAGATTGATTATATTCATGGCTTTGAGTTTTTGATAGTAGTTGGTTCATGTTTTGTATATTTGTATTTGAGATATGCCCATGGATAAGGCACTGATCAAGGATTAGTAACTTTTATAGAGATGTATGTCCGATTAAATTTAGGCTATATTCTGCAAATTCAAATTTAAACTCTGACATATGTGAATTTTTTATGTGGTTTATTGTGTTATACTAATCTCATACTCCACTTCAAGGCCAATGTTCAATGGGTGATTAGCCAGTTACCTAGTATCTCCCGGTCGTGTTGGGCCTTTGTGAGATCTCTGCTGATTGATGCCAAACAAAATATTGAAGGTGTTAAAGGGGTCCCCCCTTGGTTTTGCAGAACCTAAAAAATAGAAGGATGGATCCACATCCTTGTTAGTTGGTCCTTTTTTGTCTTGGTGAACTACTTGGAGTTGGATACTCTTAAAGATCTGTTGCAAAGTGAAAAGGTTGTTGTCCAGTTATCACAGCATAAAAAAGAACTAACACTTTTTCTTTTCTCCCTTTTTGTGTTGTTTCTTCCAAGTTGTTTTGCAAGTTGGTTTAGATAGTTGGGAGTTCCTTGGTCCATAGTCTTCCTACCCTCCTTGCGTCAGGTGGTATAAGAGCTAAGGTGAGATCTAGGTCCCTTCTTGTAAGACCTAATCCGAGTTGGTTGATATTGTTGTGGGCTAACATATTACAATATGACCTACAATTGCAGAGGGTTTCAAGATGGTTTGTGGGAGATGAAATGCAAATCTAGGTCTAGATAATATGCTAAGATAGATGACTACAAGATTGGAAGTTGTTGAGATAGCCCAATGTAGAGGAAGAAATCTTGAAGATGTTAGTGATGATGAATTTGAAGAAGTGCAAGGAGAAGTTGCACCTGCACCCATGATGGATCAAGAAGAAGAGAGATTCCTAAGAGCTTTGACAAGTTTGAAGTCCATACCTCAGTTTAATCCTCCCAAGTATAGTGGAAACTTAGATTCTGATGAGTTGATATACTGGATAACTAAGATTGAAAAATACTTTGAGTATGAGAATGTACGAGAGGAGAAAAAGGTAAAGATTACAAGTACAAATTTGAAAGGTCATGCATACTTGTGGTGGGAGCATCTGTAATTGGATCAGAAGAAGAAGGGTAAAGACAAGATCAAGGTATGGAACAAGATGATAAACAAATTGAAAGGCTAGTTCCTACCTTGTGATTACTAGATTAACCTAGTAAAGAGAATGCAAAGTTTGAAGCAGAAAGATAGCTCGGTAAAAGATTACACTGAGGAATTTTATGTATTAGACATCAGATCTGGACATAATGAAGATGAAGTGGAAAGAATAGAAAGGTATCTGAATGGATTAAGGATTTATATACAATATGAGATCAGCTTGGTAAAGATGGAGAGAATTGAAGATGTATATAAGTTTGCCCTAAAAGATGAGGAGAAATTAAAAAAAAGATATGAACAATGGTAAAGAGGAAGAGGTGGTAGATTCCCTAGAGGAAGAGGTAGATCTCATGGTGAAAATAGTAGATCTGAACCAGATAAGACAAATCCAGACACATATCAAGACAAATGAAAAATCAAATGGAAAGGTGGAAGTTCAATCCAAGGAAGATGCAACTACTCCCGAGGTGGTTATAGCAGAAGAGGATTCCAAGTAACTTGTTACAATTGTGCTAAAGAAGGACATAGATCTTTTGAGTGTACACATGCAAGCAAGAAAGTCGATAGTAGCAGAAATGTTTTGGTGCAAGAAGAGTTACTGAATGAACCTGAGAAGGAAGGAAATATAATGATCATAAGGATAATTTGGAGTGAGAAAGATAAGAAAGTTCCTATCAAGAAATTTTTTTTCAAGACTAGATGCAGAGTTGCAGACAAAGTTTGGAAATTAATTGTTGATAGTGGAAGCGTGGAGAATCTGGCATCTGAGGAAATGGTCACAAAGTTGCAGTTGGAAATTGTATCATCTAAAAATGGAAGCACTTCCATTTTTGACTAGTTTATCCCTCCAAGTAAGTGGTTTGGGGTCATGTCAAATTCCTTGAATGGGTCTTTGACTTGGATCTGGCTTTGCCCCTATTCTACCCTATTTTCCACTTCTCTCTGGCCTGTTTCCGACATCCTGCTATGCAAATTTTAGGTTCTTGACCTCATGGTCAAGGTCAACCTTGACTCTGACCTAGGTCAAGGTTGACCTTGACCTTGAACTAGGTTATAGTTGACTTTGACCCTGACCCAGGGTCCAAATTTCAAGTTTCCATGGTTTCCAGATGTCGGGCTTTGGAAAGATTTAATTCTTAATTCTGGGTCGGCTGTTTCGGTCTCTGAAGTAAAGAATATTAAAATTATATTTAATATAGGTTCAATTATTGGGGTTTAGGTCTAATTGCAATTTAATTCTTCTATGTAGTCCTCTCTAGAAGATTGTGCCTTAGATTTGTATATAAGGAAGCCTTTCTCCTCTCATTTTCTGTAAGATTTGAAAGGACAAGACTTGAAGCATAAGATGTAAAAAGGAAGCAATAT
Source organism: Thuja plicata (assembly GCA_018584345.1). NCBI lineage: Eukaryota > Viridiplantae > Streptophyta > Pinopsida > Cupressales > Cupressaceae > Thuja > Thuja plicata. Next base: position 1,206,849 of record MU227709.1, on the reverse strand, counting down.
CACCCATACACAAGTGATCATCTACATTCAAGAACTTAAGAAAATTCAAGCATTTAATTCCTCAAGGAGATCCATTGGTAGCCATTGAAGGATTCAAGCTCTATGGAGCCCTCTTGTTGGATATTTCTCCATCCACATCCATTCAAGCTTCTTATTATTCCAAGATCCATTCAAGATTGGTGTTGAAGGTCTAAAGAAAATTGATTTGAGACATCCTACATTCCACATTCCACATTCTACATCCATTTGGAGCATTAATACTTGTGGATCCAAGGATTCAAATTCTCCACAAGGGTTTCTATACAAGCAAGGTGAATTTGTTTATTTACTTTGTTTATCTCTATAATTTAAATTATATTTTAAGGTTAATTCCAAAATTGGGGTTTGACCAAGGAAAACCCCTTCCCCTTAATAAACAAAACTAATTTTCTTGTAGGTACAGGTACAAGACAATGAATTACAAAGCAGATTTGAATACCCTTTTCGGCCAACTTTTGGGATCCGCAAACAGAATTTCTGTCAGAGTAGTGCAGGTTGAGGCTGACATAAAGGGTTGCAATTGTGCCCCTGTATTTGGGTCAAGGTTGACCTTGCTCAGAAAAGAAAAATATTTTTGGGTTTTCTCTGTCTCTATGTTTCTATTCCAGATCCAGATGCAAAATTTACCAAAACTCAGTATAGACATCAGAAAATAACAATTTCCAGATCTTCTATACTTTGAGGTTAGTACTTGTCTTCAATTAATTTCAATTAAGGTTTTAGTCAATTCAAATCTATTACACACTCTTCATATCACACCAGGAATGTAAGGTTTTCTTCCTTCTTCTTATTTCTGATTGATTGATGCATTTGTGCATTGACCATTTTCTTATGGTTGATCAAAGTGGATCTTTCCTTTGTGAAATTTGGGGCTAGGAGAAGAATCTTATCTTCCCCCAAAACCTTTAAATCCATTTTATACACAAAATATATATTAATATATAAACATCCTCTTCCTTTACATCATCCCTCTATTTTTATCCTTTAGATAAATAATGAAGCACCCGAAGCCCTATCAGATTTCATGGATCAAGGATAAGCATACATTAATGGTGAGTGAACAATGTTTTGTGACTCTGAAAATTGGGAAGTATTATGATAAGGTGTTGTGTGATATTATGCCAATGTATTGTTGTCATATTTTGTTGGGTAGACCTTGACAATATTATAGACATGCTATATATGATGGAAGAGTGAATATATATACTATTTGGGTTGATGGTAAGAAGAAAATCTTGTTACCTTTGGTTGAAGAATCTATTGGTGAGATATGTACATCTGTGAATTTTTTTTTGATGGAAGGTAGATAGTTTGTTAAGGATTTGAAAAGGAATAATATTTTTTATGCTTTGATTCCTAACAAACTGAGTAAGAATACAAAAGATGAAGTTCCTATAGAAGTTGAGAAATTTCTCACCGAGTACAAGGCAATCATTTCACATAATGTACCTGATGGTTTTCCACCAATGACAGATATTAGTCATTGTATGGATTTGATTTCTAGAGCTAGTTTACCAAACAAGGAACCACACCAGTTGACACCAAACAAGAATAAAGAACTTAACCAAAAAGTTCATGAGTTGCTAAACAAAGGTTTAATTAGAGAAAGTTTGAGTCCATGTGCAGTACCAACTGTATTGGCACCTAAGAAGAATAGAGAATGGAGAATGTGGACTGTTTCAAGAGAAATCAATAAGATCATAGTTAAGTATAGGTTTCCTATACCAAGGATTGATGATTTAATAGATTGTTTGAGTGGAGAAAAATATTTTACCAAAATTGATTTGAAGAGCAGATATCATCAGATCAGAATCAGAGAAGGTGACGAATGGAAGACTGCTTTCAAGACAAAAGAAGGTTTATATGAATGGTTGGTTATGCCCTTTGGTTTAACTAATGCACCGAGTACATTTATGAGGTTAATGAATGAGGTTTTGAAGAAATTTTTGAATAAATGTGTGATTGTATACTTGGATGATATTATGATATTTAATAAGACTAGAGAAGAGCATTTGATGCATATAAGACAAGTATTGCAGAGATTGAAAGAGGAAAAGTTGCTGATAAATTTGAAAAAGTGTTCCTTCATGAAAGAAGAACTTGTGTATTTAGGTTTTGTGATTTCAGATGATGGTTTGAAGATGAATCCTGAGAAGGCTAAAGCTATACTTAGTTTTTCTACACCTAAGAATGTCAGTGAGGTAAGATCATTTCATGGATTAGCAAGTTTTTACAGGAAGTTTATCAGAAATTTTAGTTTTATTTGTGATGCTATGACTGAGACAATGAGAGGAGAGAAAAGAGCATTCAAATGGACACATGGAGCTGATAAGAGTTTTGAGACTTTGAGGCAAAAGGTTGCTAAATTGCCTGTATTAGCCTTACCTAATTTCAATAAGGTATTTCAAGTTGAATGTGATGCAAGTGGCAGTGCAATAGGAGCTGTGTTGACTCAAGAAGGTAAACCTATTGCTTTCTTTAGTGAAAAGTTGAATGATGCAAAAAGGAAATATTATGTCTATGATAAAGAATTCTATGCTATTGTTCAAGCTCTGAAGAAATAGAGACATTATTTGATGCTGGATGAATTTGTGCTATATACTGATCATAAGGATTTACAGTATTTGGGTAGTTAGAATAAGTTGAATCAGAGACATATGAAATGGGTAGAGTATTTGCAGAGTTTTACATTTGTGATAAAGCATAAGAGTGGATTTTCTAATCGATTTGCTGATGCATTGAGTAGAAGAAGATCTTTGTTGACTGAAATGAGAATTGAGGCTCTTGGTTTTGATGAAATGAAGCATTTGTATGAAAAGGATCCTGATTTTTTTGAGTAGTGGAGAGTGTGCAGAACACCTATTCCAAATAAATTGAGTAAGCATGAAGACTATTTCATTCAAGAAGATATGTTTTTCAAAGGTATTCAATTGTGCACACCGAGAGGATCAATGAGAACTAATTTGATAAAGGAAAAACATAGTAGTGGTTTGGTTGGACACTTTTGTATTGATAAAACATTAAGTTTTCTTAAGGAAAGGTATTTTTGGCCTCAGTTTTATAAGGATGTTTAGAAATTTGTGAAATTTGTGGAGTTTTTCAAGTTGAAAAGGGAGTAAGTTAGAATACTGAATTGTATACACCGATTTCTGTTCCTAAGAAACATTGGAAGGATGTCAGCATGGATTTTGTTCTTGGCTTACCGAGGACATCAAGAGGTAATGACTCCATATTTGTTGTTGTGGATATATTCTATAAGATGACACATTTCATACCATTTAAGAAAAAATCAGATGCAATACATATAGCAGATCTTTTCTTTAAGGAGATTGTTAGATTGCATGGATTACCGAGGAGTATCATCTCTGACTGAGATAGTAAGTTTGTCAGCTATTTTTGGAAAAAAACACTTTGGAATAATTTGGGCACCGAGTTGAAGTATAGTTCTACATTTAATCCACAGAGTGATGGACAAACAAAGGTTGTAAACCAAATTTTGGGTAATCTTGTTAAGATACTTAGTTGGAGACACATCGAGTAATTGGGATTTGATATTGGCACAAGCAAAGTTTGCATATAAAAATTTAGAGAATAGAAGTACAAGAAAGACACCTTTTTAGATTGTTAATGGTACACAACCAAGAGGTATATTAGAATTGAGAGATATTGATGGAGAAGAAAAGAGAAGTGATGAAAGAGAAAAATTTGTTGAGTTTATGAAGAAATTGCATGAGGAAGTGAAACATAAGCTGGAGCAAAGTAATTAGAAATACAAGGATAGTGCAGATAGATCAAGGAGACATAAAAATTTTGAAGTTGGTGATGCAGTTATAGTTCATTTGAAGAAAGGAAGATTTCCTATTGGAACATATGGTAAATTGAAAATGAATAAATTTGGTCCTTGCAAAATATTGAGAAGATTTGATAGTGGAAATGATTATGAAGTAGAATTATCTAATGACATGGATATATCACCTATATTCAATATTTCATATTTAAATGAGTATCATGAACCTGATTAAGAAGTGACAGTACTGAGTGATTATCCTAAGAAACATATATAGGAAGTTGAGAAGATTTTGAAATAGAGAGTTGGAAGAAGTACGAGAGGAAGGGATTACATGGAATATCTAGTAAAATGGAAGAACATACCGATTGAGGACTCATCTTGGATTTCTCAACCTAAGTTGGATTCAATTTAGGTTATATCTAACTCATGATTTGAAGAATCATTTCTTTTAACCCCAGGTATATGATGCATGAGCATCTTGGGTTCTTGGAAATCATGTATCAACCAAAAATATGTTTGTTTTGGTTTGGTATCTTGTTAAAGACTTCTTGGTAAAGTTCTTGGTAACTACTTTGTTCTCCACTCAGACTTGGTTACTTGTTTTTGTCTTGCTTTATCGATGATTCTAGGTGGAGTGATTTACCAATGGGTCTTGATAGTTGCTTGGCTACTCGGTGTTTTTTCACCGAGTTATCTTTGTGCTCGGTTGGTTCTTACCGAGTTGTTTATGGTGCTTGGTTGATTTGTTACCAAGTTGTATTTTTGAAATTGGATCTTCTAGCCAACTTTTGCATTTAATTTTGGTAGCATAATTAATGTTGGGATCTCTCATTGGGATGTGTGTGGACTTAAATATAGGTCTTTGTTGTTTCCTACATTGGATCTTTAGGATCTGAGCGTCGACCTCTTTGGTGGACTCTTGTATATATTTAGTTTCCTATTATTATATTAGGGGGAAATTAGGAGAATAAATTTTGAATAGAAGATTAGGTGTTAGTAGATTTGCATTGTAGGTATGTGACCTCGCATGTATGAATATTATTCTATCAAAGATCTAAATGTATATGGCCGAAACTGGGAAGGCCTTACAGCCTGACATGTATGATGTTTGATGAAATAATATAAAGTTCTATTGTTTCTTCTCCCCCTTTCTATTTTGTTACTTCTGAGTTGTTCTGCAAGTTGGTTTGGATAGCTGGGAGTGCCTTGGGCCCTAGTCTTCCCACCCTCCTTGTGTTAATTAAGTATTTTAAGGAAAATATAGACTGACAAAAATAGAGATGAACTTGTAATTATCAGAAATGGAAAGCCAAAAACTATTCTAACCTGTATGCTGAATCTGAAGTTATTCTAGGTGGAACCAATTCCCTAGGAACTATGTTCTAGGGAACAAATGTGTAAAGTTTTTTGTTCCCTGGGAATCTGATCAAAATTTTGACTGACTATCCTATAGGTCTAGACCTTTTCGGATCTATTTTGACAGCTGAACTTCCTGTACCTACACATAAAAAAGGAAGAAGGTTGGATAGAGGGGTCTGGGTTTAACCTTGAAATGAAAGTGTGTTATCATATAGTAGAGGTTAGATCTCAAAAATAGAATGCATCATACCTTGATAGTGCAAATGCTTCTTTGAATGTGAAAAATATGTTGATGCAATAACTTTGACATAACACAAAAAACATAAAAGGAAATCATGAAAGACAAAACCTCATGTGATGAATGTTGTAGTTTGCCACAATTCTTAGTTGAGAATAATAAAGAAGATGTAGATGTGGGTATATCTCTTTACTTGATAGAACACTCCTTTTTCTAGTCCTTCAATGAGGGAAAGAAGCTTGATCCATAGAGAACACCTTGGATGCTTGAGACAAGTTTATATCTTGGATATTTGAATACTTTCCTTGATTGGTTGAACTTGAATGATTGCTCCTGAATGCCAATGATTGATAATATTGATCATAGTTACCAAAATGAGGAGAGATAGGGTGTTTATATACCTCTCCAAATATCTCAAGGGTTTAAACATGAGTAGGATGACTGTAGGTCTGAACATCCCACTAAACCACCGAGATGAGACCCTAGATCAAATTTTGGCATGATCTTTAGGGAAGAAAATCACCTAAGTGTTATGTTCTAGTGAATCAGATCTCAAATCGGTACCATAGGTCCCAAAAAATTAGGGGATGCCATATTATAGAGTACAACCAATTTCAGGATTGGGACAGAACACAAAGGCCACAAATAGTAATATAGGGCCTAGGTGGTGAAATATATTATGTGATTGGAGGAAAGAAAGAGAACACATAGAAAGAAGGGCCTACATCAATTTTGAAAAAGATTGAAATGAAAGAGGAACCATATTTGAATGTAGGTGTCCATTAAGTGCTATATGAAGTCCTACTATGAAAACACACTAAGGTGGGTGCTAAATAGATCCAAAAATTGTACACTAATTGAGTGCTTACAATTTAGGATGATACATTTAGTCCCCACTTTAGTGGGAGTATGAGACAAAATCATACTCACAGTAGAGGGAGAGGGAGGGAGAGAGAGAGAGAGAGAGAGAGAGAGAGAGAGAGAGAGAGAGAGAGAGAGAGAGAGAGAGAGAGAGCGCGCCCCCCNGAGAGAGAGAGAGAGAGAGAGAGAGAGAGAGAGAGAGAGAGAGAGAGAGAGCTTGCCCCCCAAGTGGAAGGACAAGGGACAAGACCTATTATGTTGGGAAAAAAACACCATGAAAATAAAAGAGCCCCCAATTTATGTAAGATATTAAGATTACATGATGGATAAAAACATAATAGGAAGGAGAGATGCTGAGTTTTGTTTTTGATATCAAGAAAAATCATACGATCTGTTGTTAAACAAATTAAAGATCTATCCACTAAATCTTGAGAAAAATGTCTAAATTCAATACAATCAACAATATAATGTTTATTTCTATGATGAAAAATTATAGAAATTCACCATTAATAGGTTTTTTATTCTTTGGAAAATGTCTAAAAGGAATATAAATTTTAGGATCATATTGAAGTCTTGAAAAGATTCTCTTATCCAAAGCTAAATGGTCATCAAAAGGATGTGTGACAATGGATGTTTTTGGTAAAATAATGTCTAAAGGAGGTTTGTGTTATGATGAAGAAGGATTAGATGAAGGAAAGGTGGTGGCTTGATGTATAAATCCTACACCACATCTAGTAACTTGTGTAGGAGGATCTACAGGGACTTTAATACCTTGTTCATTAATACCAAGACCCTGTCCACTATAACCTTGTTGAGTAGTAATGTCATAATCCACATTGTAATTATATTTTAATGTAGAGGGTGAAGGAGATTCATATTGAGCTTTATGAAAGTGTGTGGTATAAAGAGGAATAGGAGGAAAATAAATCTCTTTAGGGAGATTAAGATTCCTATTACTATTCCTATCTTCTTTAGGTGGAGAAGAAGAAGAAGACTTATCAAGATCTTCATGTCTACTTAATTTTATTATTGGAGATAAATCATCATTAGATTTTTGAACATAATGGATCATGAATAATGCTTTGATAAAAGGAAGATTTTGTAAGGTCATCTAAAAAAGCGCATAAACTAGATTTCCTAAGACCATCCATTAAGGTGGGTTGAGAAGGAGAGGATCTAGGTCACACTAGGATGAGATCATCAGGAGGTAGATATCTATCTTAATGATTAATATAACCATACAAGGAGGATTAGGGTGATTTATTATAAGGAAATCTTTAGTTTCACCCACAAAGACCCTTATGTAGTCAATATATTACATGCATTTTGTTAAGAATTAAATAAGAACACTACATGAAATATTGATAAAGAACTTGAAACATGCCTTAGAAGGAATAAATATATTTGAAAGCTTCATAATACCATATGAAAGAAAACCATGAAGATATATAAACAACATGAAATTAATTCCATGTGATTGATGAAGAGAAGTAAGGAGAAATATAACAACATAAGTTATCACACACCAATCTAGCTTAGAAAAATCCATGAAAGCAATCCAAATTAGCTAAATATGAAAAGGAGATCTAACACCAAATAAAAAAGGGGAAATGTTTTATGTTAGGTTCATAAAAGTGTGCAATTTGAAATGGGAGGCAAGATACACAAATGGTTCACCCACCTATTATTAATGCATAATTAGAAGGAAGATGAACCAATAGGCTCAAGTAGAACTTAAGCGCTAAATGAGTGCAATAATCCTTCACTATTATATATATGATTAAGAATGAAATAGATTTGGTGAATTAATATAGTTATGTAATATAAATGATTAAAATAAGCTAAATTAAGTAGTTTTGGGAAAATACAAACTGACCAAAATGGACAAGAACATGTAATTACTAGAAATAGAAAGTCAAAAACTATAATAACTTGTTTATCAAATTTGAAGTTGTTCTGGGTGGAACAAGTGCCCTAGGCATTCTGTTCTAGGGAAAAAAATGTGTGAGGCATTTTTTCCCTAAGAATCTGCCCAAAATTTTGACTAACAATCTTGTAGGTCATGACCTTTTCAGATCTATTTTGATAGCTGTACCATCAGTACCTACACACAAAAACAAGGAAGAAGGTTGGACAAAAGGGTTTTCCTTAGTCAAACCCTTATCAGGAATCAACCTTGAAATAAAATGAAAGAAATGAAAGTGTGCTATCATATAACAGAGACTAGATTTGAAAAATAACATGTATCATACCTTGAAAATGCAAATGCTTCTTTGAATGTGATTAAATATGTTGATGCAATAGATTTGAATTAACACAAAAAATCAAAAGCAAATTATGAAAGACAAAACCTCATGTGATGGATATTATATTTTTCCACAATGCTTGATTGAGAAGAATAAAGAAGATGTAGATGTGTATGTATCTCCTTCCTTGATTGAAAACTCCTTTTGATATTCCTTCAATGATGGAAAGAAGCTTGATCCATAGAGAAGAACACCTAGGATGCTTGAGAAGAAGTCAAGATCTTAGATGTTTGAATGATTTCCTTGATTGCTTGAACTTGAATGCTTTCTCATGAATGTGAAGCTTGATAATATTTAATCATGGTTACCAAAATAAGGAGAGACATGGTGTTTACATACCTCACACATCTCTGGGGTTATAAGACAAGTAGACCAATTGTAGATCTAAATATCTCACTAAACCACTGAGACAAGATCCTAGACCAAATTTGGGCTTGATCTTTGGGGAACAAAATTATCTATGCATTATGTTCCCAAAAACAAAATTCCCTAGGTGTTATATTCCCAAGAACAAAATGCCCTAGGCCTTATGTTCCCAAGAAGGCCACAAATAGTAATATAGGGTCAAGGTGGTGAAATTAATTATGTGATTAGAGGAAAGAAATAGGAGCACACTTAGAAATAAGGGCCTACCTTGATTTTGAACAAGATTTAAATGAAAGAAGACCCATATATGAATTTAGGTGTCCATTAAGTGATATCTAAAGTCCTACTATGAAAACACACTAAGGTGGGTGCTAAATAGATCTATAAATTAGACACTAATTAAGTGCTTACAATTTAGGATGGTACATAGAGGTGGCATAATTATCCAAAAGAAGGTGTGTGACTCTACTACCCATGTTTGGGAGTGAGTGACACTTGTAACTTATGTATTTTTCCACATGTCCTCATATTAACCACTCTTAATAACCCAAGAAAGGTTAAATAAAATATGTTTAGAAAAAATAAATACCCCCTAACATAAGGAAAGTAAAAAATCTACACTAACACGTGACCTATAAACAATGAGATTTCTAATTATTTATAAGGTAGTTGATTAATTTTGAATCTAAATAAAACAAATAAGCAGTTCAAGAGTGATAGAGAGTAATTATAGAAAAAATAATGGATTTAGGGGCATTAATTTTTTGTGCAAAGATGTCACAAAAATTATCCAAAATGTAATATATTTTGTTTCCTTTATTGTGGATTATCCAAAGAGAAGCGTATCATCCAGAAAAAATGTGAGTGATCAATACCCAAGTGTTTGGAATTATAATACCTTTTCAATATTGACTGTTATAATGAGTTGTAATAGATCTACTGAGGGCTTTCACCATTTAATAAAAATATATGGAGACAAAGGATCACATTGTTTAATCCATTGGGTAGAAGAAAATAAACAATAAGGACTACCATTAATTAAAATAAATAATTTTTCCCCTTATAAGCATGAGAAGATCCATTTACACCACTTAGTAGAGAAACCAAACTTAAGAAGAGCCAACTCCAAAAATTGAGAATTGACTTAGGTATCAAGGCCATCATATACTCAAGATTTTCCTACATGATTACAAGCATGATTGAAGTCATATGTAATTGTCCTTATAACATCTCTTAGTTAAATAAAAAACTAATGTTACATTGACAACTAGAATAAATAACTTCTATATAATTATATACCTACGTACAAAATATATTAGTCATAAATATAGATATCAAGATATACAATGATATTTCAACCAATACATATACAATTACTAAGGTTATACACATTTCCTTAAGAATACAATATCAAACTATAAAATCATAAATTCACACCCTTGTGTAATTTACCATTATATTATACTCCTACCTTAGTTGAAAGAAAATATTCCACATAAGCCTTCAAATCTCCCCACTCATCCTTGTCCTTATTTTTTTGGATTTGTGGCCATGTGACTTGGTCATCACAAGACACATGCGTGCCAAGAGACATTCATGTGGTGCCCATTTATCCCAAAAATATGAAGACATGGAGTGAGCCATTGAGAAATTAAAACTACCACCCCTACAATATAATGCCTCTTGTCATTGCCTAGCAATGCCAAGATTCAAACTCACACCTTAAAAATTCATATTTTCACTTCATTGGTCTTCTTGGGAATGATCTTAGATTTTTATTCATGTTTCTTAACTCTCTTCATCTTGACAATATTACTGTGCCTCCTTGAGAAAATTATTGTATAAGGATATCTTAGATTATCTAAGCTTCATCATCCTAGTCATCCTTGCCTTCACTTCATTGAGCCTTGGCTTTGTAGTGGTCAAGGGGAGTCACTCACACTTTCCTTTTACATATTTTTAAAGAATATCATATCATTCTTAGAATAATATTGTTATTTCATTTATCCTTTGTCTATTTATCTTTGCAGTTATCTATCATTGTTATCTCATCTATTTGGATGTTATGGAGGTGGAAACATCAAAATAAGGACTTGAATTAGGCAAGTCTCCACATAGCCACCCAATTTTTGTTTTTGTTTTTGTGTTTAGGTTTGTAGGAAGGTGAGGTGAAGTAGTTAATACATTTCATCAAATTTTCTTTGTTGTGAGAACATTCCTTCCCATCATCTCTAGTTTTCTATCACTTTTATTATATTATTCACATTTACTATTCCCTAATTTACGTATTAGTTTTATTTTTGTTACTTTTTTCATTTTTCCCTTTTGTCTCATCCTCCATACCCTGTGGATATGGTATGTACAAACACTATCCTTTCATCCTATAACCACACTATTGTCCTTAATCCATGTGTGCTCTTGGAAAGTGATATTTTAGAGCTAGGAAGTTAGAGGAGTTAGTTAGTCCTTTCATTTTCAGTAGTCAATGCATTTTTATTAGTTTTTGATATAGTAAAAACAACTTTTGAAGGGAACCGTAACCCTTTACAACAACATAAAAAGATAGGAAATATAAGAACAACCCAAAAAGAGACAACTAGGGGACAAAGAGAAAGGCATTACAGAACCCCCCAACACAAACTACCAACAAAACATAGCCAAAAGATGAAAAAACAATGATGACGACAAGAAACCACCAGACTAATTCATATTTTTCATGAATTCCTCTGTATCCTCCTTCAACACTTAGAATTTTTGAATAGACTCCTTGAAAGTCACTATCTCTTTGGTATTAACCACCTTCTTCTTTCTAGTACCGACCCTTGTCCTAGAACCTGGACTAGCAAAGCTGGCCGCTTTATCACCATCATCCTCAATTTTGATAATAGGGTTGAGGTTACTTTCTAGCATAGCGAGGAGAGAGTGTAGGTTCTTAGTGGTAACTTTCATCCCTTCAAATTTCTATTTCATGATCCTATTAAGAGTTTCCTCAGTACCCTAAATGTGGCTGGAAGTAGTTTGATTGCAGAAATTAACCACAACATTGATTTTGAGATCCAAATTATCCATTAGCACCTTGTCATCCCTAGTAGAATTAACACCAGTGCCCTCCGTAGAAGGGTCCGTGATCTTGGCCATCAACAGGGTGATTTTATCCACTCTTTCCTCCAGCTCAGTGTATTTGAGGTTAATATCTTTGATCTCTCCATAGAATGAATTTTTCATCTACATATCCATATCTGCAAGATCCTTGGCCGCTTGGATAAAGCCTTTACCCACCTTTTTCTCCTTGGTCTCCTCCTGGTATTTCACAAACTCCTCTTTCTCACCACCTATCTTATCTTTCTTAACCTCAATATTTTCTTCTTCATTCCCAAAATTGGTTGGTGAGAGAGTGTATTCCATTCTCTCATAGTCCTCATATTCCACAAGAACAAGGGAAGTGGGATCATTATGCTCCATGTTTCGAGATACAAGATGACCCAGAGTCATAATCATTGGGTTCTCAACAAAATTAGGCATAAGGACCTCCTTAGCCACATTAGGGCACAGAATGTCAGGCTCTTTACTTTCCTCAATAGCCTCCTTACTAATATCCTCCTCTAAAGAATTATTATCATTAAGGTCCTTTGTGTCCATATCACCAGATTTAACACTAATGACTTCATCACCTTCCATTTCTGAGGACTCCTCCATAGCTTCCTCATCATATTCTAGCTCCATATTTTCTTGGTGAGATGAATCACTATTATCCATGTCCCTATCCTTCTCTTCAGCTTCATCCTCGGTATCCATCCCATTCTCCTCAATAAGAATTTAGGCTGCTTCAGCTTTATCAATTTTGGGATTTTCTTTGAGCTTCTTATTATTAGGGGTTTTCTCATTCGTAAGATTTCTTTTTCCTTTCTTGTATTTCTCCTTCACAAATGCCGTAGTAGAGTCTTGTAGCTTAAATTTTTCATAGTCATGGATAAGAAGAATTAAACCATCATGCAAAATGGGATTTTCTGGGATATTCCTATTTTCCATGATGCTTGTACCCAGAGATTTCAGAAGCAGAAAAGGAAAATAAATTTTCTTGCGATATCTTAAATGATTAACCAACATAAAATGGAAATTGTAGACTCTAGTGTAACTCCCTTTCAAGGTAAAATATGGCATTAGGGCCTTAAGAAGTTTGGCCCAGAGAAGTTTCATATTTTTACGCAAAAATAAGTCACCTTTTTGTTTCACCAAGAGGGATTTTTCCATAGAGGTTTTGGGATATAAACGGGAATCATTCTGGGCCATGATATGACCCCTATATTATTTTAATCTAGACACATTAAGACCAGTGATATCAGCTATAAGATTTTCAGTGATAGAGAAGGTTTTTCCACACAGAGTAACCTTACCATTATCCTAGCTATTGGTGAATTCCTTCAAATCTTTATCATAGCCATGAAGCCTCTCCATATAAGATGTTACTCCACATTCTTTGAGAGTCTTCCACACCTTGTCCTCCTATTTTCAGACACTAGGTTCCTCTCTCTTAAGTTTTCCTCCCATAGTCTCATAATTCAAAAGGCAGGTTTATTTCACAAAGAAAATTACACTTCAAAAAACCCAAAGTGAGATACAGGGCACAAAAAGGATTATGAAAAGAATACCTTCAGTAGGGTTTAAAAGAGATGAAACATTACATTTCCCATAGTTTCAATAATTAATTTCTTATCCCTCAATCATGGGAAACACCTTTGTGATTCCTTTTAACAAATTAATTTTCCATTTCATCATTAATTCTAATTATACCAAGATGCTAGTGGATCTAGTCATACTTTAGAAGGATTAAAACCTCTTTATTTAATCCATTTTTTCCTTTCTAGAAGCTGATGTCATCACATCAGACCCCCCAAGTTGGCCAAGTTGTTAGCCATGACATTCATTTCCTGGAATGCGTGGGTGATGTGGGTCACCTCAAAGCTACATAAAAAGCATTTTAATTTGATCAATGATGTGACATATACTCCATGAAGTTTTATAATTACCTTTAATATAGTTAATGATATTCATGTAATTGCCTTCAAGCCATAGTTTAGTACATTTTTTATTTTTCACGATCTTATAGATATGGAGAGCACCCATTGCTTCAGCCATGTGACAATTCTGGGTGCCAATGGGAAGGGAAAAAATGGTCATGCATCTTCCATGAGTGTTTCTAACAATGCCACCACAACCTGCCAAACCAGGGTTACCTTTAACCACCCCTTTAAAGTTAGCCTTATGCCAACAAATAGGAGGGGAAAACCAAGCAACACCATCATGTTTTCTTGCCATAGGTTTAGAAATTGAAGAAAATTTCCTGCTACTTAGCACACTCATATCTTGAATTCCTTCCAGTAGAGAAAGACAATGACCACAAGCCACATGAATATTCTCAACTATATTTCTAATGATCTTAGATCCAACAACCAAGGGATTAGAAAGATCATCTCTAAAAATTTGACTGTTCCTTTCCTTCCATATCATCTAGATAAGATGAGGAACAATAAATTTCCATAGAAGTCTCCCCAAACTATTAGCAAATGGTGAAAGCCACTGGGACACAAAATCTTGAATGGTGTCTGCAAGAATCCAAAAGATATTCCAATTCTGCAACACAATCAACCACACTTCCCTTGAGAAGGGGCAATGGAAAATAAAATGGGTAGATGTTTCAACCTCTTGCATACACAGGTAGCATCTATTAGGAAGCATAAACCCTCTTTTTGCAAGGTTTTCAGTAGTAAGAACCTTATCCTAGACAAACAACCAATATAATATGTTAATATTAGGGGTGAGAGAAGAAGTCAAACCTTAGCCTAAAAGGGAGAAGACTCCTGGATGGAGGTGAGGGAATAAGTTGAGGACACTGAGAAAAAACCATTCAAATTAGGAGACCAGATAAGATGGTCTTGACAGTACTCATTAACTTCCCAGGGGACACGATCCAAGTTAATAAATCTCAGCATCAGGGCTATACATTTGAGTCTAATCCAATTTTTATCGCTCCAATAGTTTGAGACCAGTCTGCCATACCTTTTTATATAGATTACAATGAGTTCATAAAATTTAGGATACTAGATAAGAGGTTTCTCCTTGAGCCAAGGATCCTCCCAGAAATTAATCCTATTTCCATGTCCTAACCTCCATTGAGCACCCTTCGCAGCAAGATATTTGGCCTTTAAAATGCTATTCCAGATGAAGGATCCATGCACATTGATAAGTGAAGAGAAGAAATCACCTAAACTAGGAGTAGAAAAGAGATATTTAGATTTGAGTATTTTGTTCCATTCCTTTTCTTTGTTAAAAGTTCTCTAGATCTGTTTAGCCAATAACACTTGGTTAACCTCTCTAATTCTTCTAGTTCCTAAACCCCCAAATTTTATAGGTCTACAAACATTCTCCCTGGCCACCAAATGAAGACGATTCTTTTCCTCAGTTCCTGACCATAAGAATATTCTCTGTAATTTCTCAATGGTATTAGCATACTTGGAGGGTATGCAAAATAGGCTGAGGGCATACATAGGGAGATTTTGGAGATTTGATTTAATTAACAAGATCTTCCCATCTTGGCTGATGAGGGATCCTTTCTAGCCTGCAAGTTTACAATTGAATCTTTCAATGATGCTATTCCAAAAATATTTCAGAGGTTTCAACCCCAGGGGAAGCCTCAGATAGTTAGAGGGGAAGAGGGAAATATTACACCCCAGAATGGAATCCATTTTATTTTTTTTGAGAGGGGGAGTATTGACAAAAAAGGAACTTTTCTCCTATTTGATGAGCTGACCAATAGTATTAGAATAAATATTGAGGGCCTGCTTCAAATTTCTAGCTTCCTTGAAAGAAGAGGTACCCATGAGAACAACATCATCCATGAACTGTTCATAGGAGTAGGATTGATTACTCGAGGAAGGATGAAGGCCTTGCAACAAACCTTTATGAATAAAAATAGAAAACAATCTCCCTAGGACTTCCACCAAAATAGAAAAGAGAATGGGTGAAGTAGGATCCCCTTGGCAAAGACCTCTTGAGGGAGAGAATAAATTTGAAGAAGAACCATTCACCATGACAGAGATAGAGGGAGTAGAAATTAGGTGGTGAATCAAACTAATAGTTTTCCCATTAAAACCAAAGGCAACAAGAACTTTGCACAGGAAAGCCCAGTCTACCCTATAATAAGCTTTTGATAGGTCAAATTTCATAAGGAAACCTTGCTTCTAAGAGGCCTCCAATGAATGCAAATTTTATGGGCAACAATAATAGAGTCCAAAATATGTCTCCCCAACATGAAACCATTCTACTGGGGGGAAATAATAGTCAGAAGGATCGAAAGAATTCTGAGTGTGAGGAATTTAGATATTATCTTATAAAAAGAGTTGCACAGGTTGATTAGTCTGAAACTATCCACCGAATCAGCACTAGGTTTCTTGGGGATAAGGAAAAAGAAGGTAGAATTAGCTTTTTTCAGTAGGGATCCTACCCCAAATAATTATTTAACCACAGCCACAACATCCTTCTCCACTGTGGACCAAAAATTTTGAAAGAAGAAAATAGGTAAACCATCTGGCCCTGGAGAATTTTCACCATCAAACAAATTAAAAACATCCATAATTTATTAGAAGGGATACTACAACACTTATCATTAGTATCCTTGTTTATAAGACTAGAGATGACTTCTAATAACAAATTTTGATTATCCATAGAGAGAGAGGGATCGGCCAAAAGAAGAGTTGAAAAGTAGTCCATCATTTCCTTCTTGATGTCCTCTTTCTTCTCCAGCTTTCCCTGATTGCTAGAAATGTAGTCAATTATATTGGCAACTTTATGTTCTTGAGTTGTCATATGAAAGAAGAAAGTATTTTTATCCCCAGATTTTAACCAAATCCCCCTAGATCTTTTCCTCTAGAAAAATTATTCCTTGGATACAATATTGTGATACTTAGCCTGGATCTTATTTTCCTTAACTTTATTCTTCTCAGACAATCCCTCCTATTGAATAATATCCCGAAGTTCCTTGAACTCAGACTTGGTAGTGATTTTAGGCTTGAAAATGTCTCCAAAAAGTTATTTATTCCAAGTTCTGACTTTATTTTTAATTCTCTTAAGTTTTTTAACAACCCTAAACATAGCCATCCCCTCCACATAAACATCCCACCATTCAACAATATTCCTTTCCAACTCTAGATGTTGCATCCACATATTTTCAAATCTGAAAGGGGTATTCCTTTTGTTGGAGATTTGATTCTAAACAGTTGATTGATTGTATGTTTGTCATTGACAACAACATATAATACACAACAGTACTTCTGTATGTACTTATCCATATGATGACATGAAGACCAGTGTGGATAGATACATGTTTTTGACATGTTTACTATGCTATGTTCATACACGTAGACTCAGATATGATGTTTCAGTAAAGATATGTAATTCTGTTATTGACAGTTACAGTTCTGGAGGATTAACGGTTTAAGGCCGACGTATGTAACATGTTAATTGAGTTGCACATATATCCTACATATGCGTGTGTATATTCCTGATAAGTTATGAGTTGTTGATATTAATCTAAACATGCTAAACATGTTTCAAGAAGATTACAATGTTATGGTCAAATTGGTGAAGTCAACTTAGTGAAGCAACGCGTCTGTTTAGCATTGACTTGCGCGGTTGTAATTATACTTGTGTGCTTAGTAGAGTTGACAAGGATGTTATGAAGAGTTGTCTAACAGGTCCCATGATCTCATAATTGGAGTATGTATTTATACAAGGTCATTTATGATAAGAAAAGTTGCGAAAGCCAAAGATTGACAAGCAGAGCAGAGTGTTGATGCAGCAGAGCTATATTTATCATATGTTGATAATATAGATGTTTATGTTGAAGCATTTAGAATATATATTAGATTGTTATAAAGCATCGGCGCATAAAAGGAATTGATCAGACAAGCAATGTCACATACAATAGTTCATCATGTTGATACAGTGTGTATCAAATATTCAGAAGGTTGTGGCCTTCACCACTTAGAAAGTGAGTCTTTGGACAATGAGTCCTCCACCCCTTAATAGGGTTTTTATAAAAGACTCCTAACAGGGTCTGACCCTTAACCGGGTCAACTATACTACTGCATTGTATTGTACAACTCCTAACAGGGTTGAAGAATCTTTTAACAGGGGTTACTATAAACAGTATAGTTCTTTGTGGGTACTAATTCCCACCGGGGTTTTTACCATTTGGTTTCCCCATAACCAAATTGATGTGTTGTGTAATGTGTCATTTGAATGTGTATTTACTTTTTATCAATCTGGATTAATAAGTACAAAAGATTTAAAATTGTAGATAACTGATTCACCCCCCCCTCTCAATTATCTCTGAAGTATTCTAACAATTGGTATCAGAGCCAAGTGCCTTTGAGAAGAAGCCTAACAACTTAAGGTAGATCAAGATGTCATACTTCAAAAAAGATATCCCTAAGTTTTATGGAGAGAACTATTTGGATTGGAAGAACAAAATGATAACACATCTACAGTGCATTGGATTTGAGATATTTGAGATTGCTACACAAGAGGTTGAAATTCCATCTCTAAAAGACCTTGCAAAGGATGATGCTACTAGAAGACAAAAGGAAACATTTACCAATAATGCAATTTCCAAAGAAGCCCTAATCAGTGCCTTATCTGACAATGAATTTTCTGAAATCAAGAAGTTTGACAAATAATACATCATATGGAAGTATTTAGAAGACATGTTTGAAGGAGATGTTCAAGCAAAGAATGCACGTAGGAAGACATGGAAGAAGAAATACAATAGTCTTGAGATGTTACCAAAAGAAAACATTAGAGCTTATAATCAGAGGATAAATGAAGCAGTATCTGGAATCAAAAACAATGGAGGAGAAATATTAGAAGAAGATATAATGGATAATTTGTTAACTACTTTGACATCAGACTATGAAAACAAGATCAGTATTCTAGAAGATACTATGCAATTCTCACAAGACTTCAAGAGAGAGACTTTGATCAGTAAACTCTCTGCATTTGAGATATCAAGATTGAAGACTGAAACTAAGAATGAAATAGCCTTCAAAGCTTCAATCCAAGGTAAGAAATCCTCACACATCTCTAGTCATAATGAGAATGAAGAAACTGATGAAGAACTAGAATAAATATTTGCCATGATTGCTAAGAGAAAAGAAAGGAAAAGGAAAGTATGAAGGACAACTTCCATTTAAGTGTTTTTCATGCAATAATATTAGCCACTTTGCATCTAAGTGTCCCACAAGAGTCAAGAATTTCAGATCTGATTACAAACCTAAGTATAGGAAGGAATGTTACCATGCTGAAGAAGGTGTAATTGATGAAGATTCAGGAGAAGATGAAATTGGATTTATTGCCCTTAAAGACATGGAAAGGTTGCCCAAAGATATGGACATTGTAGATAAAGAAGAAGATCATGAATTAGCCTTAATCTCCAAAGAAGATGTTAGAACTGATTGGATCATTGACAGTGGATGCTCACACCACATGACAGGTGACAAAGATAGATTTGTTCATCTAGACAAATACAAAGGTGGTATGGTTATATTTGGAGATAACACTCCTAAACCTATCA
>MU227709.1:1156071-1185550 GCA_018584345.1 Thuja plicata | reverse complement strand
TTTATCAAATGGATGTCAAATCAGCCTTTTTGAATGGTGACTTAAAAGAAGAAGTCTACATAGAATAGCCTGAAGGATTTAACCTTTTAGATAGACTAGACATGGTATGTAGACTAAAGAAAGCACTCTATGGACTCAAACAGGCCCCAAGAGTGTGGTATGAAAGATTAGATGGATATCTCACAAAGATTGGATTCAAGAAAGGAGCAGCAGATTGCAACTTGTTCACAAGAGAAACACCTGATGGATTACTATTGGTTGCCATATTTGTTGATGACATTATCTTTGGAGGTAATGACAAGCTCAGTAAAGCATTTGCAAAAGAAATGCAGAATGAATTTGAAATGAGTATGATTGGTCCTATAAAATACTTTTTGGGATTGAATGTAAAACAGACAGATAAAGGAATATTCATTAATCAGTCAAAATATGTGAAGGAAATATTGAAAACCTTCAAGATGGAGGATTGCAAGCCTATATGCACTCCTATGATCATAGGAAGTAAACTTTTAAAAGATGATGACTCCACAGCAGTTGATAAAACATTGTATAAATCTATGATTGCAAAGCTTATTTATCTAACTCAGTCAAGACCTGACATATCTAATGCAGTTGGCATTGTTGGAAGATTTGCAGCTGAACCCAAGCATAATCACTTAATGGTAGTCAAGAGGATATTCAGATGTCTTTAGGGAACTATAGACTATGGTTTATGGTATCCTAAATCAAAGAATACACAACATCATGTGTATACTGATGCAGATTGGGCAAGTTGTATTGATGATAGAAAGAGCACTTCAGGAGGAGCAGTATATCTTGGAGAAAGGTTGGTATCTTGGACAAGCAAGAAGCAAAATTGTATTTCTCAGTCAACGATAGAAGCAGAATATGTTGCAGCAGCACTGAACTGTACAACAATTGTTTGGATCAAGTAGATGGTTAAAGACTTTGGTAATCAGGTTGACTATCCTATTGTTATTCATTGTGATAACACCAATACTATTAACATGTCTAAGAACCCTGTGATGCACGCAAAAACAAAACACATAGAGATCAAGTACCATTTTCTAAGAGAAAAATTTGGAGACAAGGAAGTGAAATTGGACTATGTAAGCACAAAAGATCAGCTAGCATACATTTTCACAAAGCCTTTAACAAAAGATACTTTTGAGTATCTAAGGGAAAAGTTGGGAGTCATTCCCTCTCCTAAGTTTGATTAAAGAAAGCAGTAAGAACATCAGTCCTGTGTGACTGATTAATGGTTGACTACTCTACTTCTGGAGTAGTACCTATGCATAATGGTTTATGACACCCTTTTCCATTGATGTAAATGGGGGAGTATATACTAAAAACAAAGAACACAAACAAAGAGCTTATACTCTGGGGGAGTATACACAGTCTATGTAACTGCAGAACAGTGTAGATGAATCTTTGATGAGGATATTGAGAAGAATGTAAAAGAAAGAAGACACCATGAACAGAATAGTGTAGATGAATCTTTGATGAGGATATTGAGAAGATTGTAAAAGAAAGAAGACACCATAAACAAAAGTTGTTTTTATCATATGTTGCCATCAATGCCAAAGGGGGAGATTGTTGGAGATCTGATTCTGAACTGTTGATTGATTGTATGTTTGTCATTGATGACAACATATAATACATAGTAGTACTTATGTATGTACTTATCCATATGATGACATGAAGACCAGAGTTGATAGATACATGTTGTTGACATGTTTAATATGCTATGTTCATACACGCAGACTCAGATATGATGTTTCAGTAAAGATATGTAATTCTGTTATTGACAGTTACAGTTTTGGAGGATTAACGGTTTAAGGTCGACATATGTAATGTGTTAATTGAGTTGCGTGTATCTCCTACATATGAATGTGTATATTCTTGATAAGTTATGAGTTGTTGATATTAATCTAAACATGCTAAACGTGTTTCAAGAAGATTACAATGTTATGGTCAAATTGGTGAAGCCAACTTAGTGAAGTGACACGTTTGTTTAGCATTGACTTGCGCGGTTGTAATTATACTTGTGCACTTAGGAGAGCCAACAAGGATGTTATGAAGGGTTGTCTAACAGGTCCCATGATATCATAATTGGAGTATGTATTAATACAAGGTCATTTATGATAAGAAAAGTTGTGAAAGCTAGAGATTGACAAGCAGAGCAGAGTGTTGATGCAATAGAGCTATATTTATCATATGTTGATAATATAGATGTTTATGTTGAAGCAATCAGAATACAAATTAGATTTTTATATTTCTTTACAAGAGGTTAAAGCATCGGCGCATAAAAGGAACTGATTAGACAAGTAGTGTCACATACAACAGTTCATCCTGTTGATACAGTGTGTATCAAATATTCAGAAGGTTGTAGCCTTCACCACTTGGACAATGAGTCCTTGGATAGTGAGTCCTCCACCCCTTAATAGGGTTTTTATAAAATACTCCTAACAGGGTCTGACCCTTAACCAGGTCAACTATACTACTACATTGTATTGTACAACTCCTAACAGGGTTGAAGAATCTTTTAACAGGGATTACTATAAACAATATAGTTCTTTGTGGGTACTAATTCCCACCGGGGTTTCTAACATTTGGTTTCCCTATAACTAAATTGATGTGTTGTGTATGTGTCATCTGAATGTGTATTTACTTTGTATCAATCTAGATTAATAAGTACAAAAGATTTAAAATTGCAGATAACTGATTCACCCCCCCCCCTCTCAGTTATCTCTGAAGTATTCTAACACCTTTTACCAGAGATAGGGTTCACCAGCAGAGAGATAGGGGAATGGTCAGAGCCAATATGGTGCAAGGCTCACAATGAACAAGTATAGTTAAGGAGCCAATCCATAGAGATAAGAACCTGGTCAAGTTTAAATTGGATCAAACCATCTCCAACTCTTTGGTTAGCCCAAGTAAAGTTTCCTCCTCTGAGCTCTAAGTCCATTAATAATTGATTGTTTATGAACTCCATAAGTGACAAACTACTATCACCCTGAGATAAGACCCCACCATATTTCTCAGAGTCACAAAGAGGAGTATTAAAATCTCTTATACCATCCAACTATCACTTTTAAAAACAAATCTCTTAACTTCCAGGCATTTCCAAAACTTGTCCCTGCCACTCTTGGAATTAGGCGCATAGATATTAGATAAAACCCAACTAAAACCATCTCTAACATGACTAAATATTATAGAGGTAATATTTCCTTCAAACTTTAGGATTTCTCCATTGATAGTATTCAAGTTACAGAAAGAGGTCGTACCTCCAGAGGCTCCTTCAAAGCTACAACCAAAAACACCACAATGCTTAAACACTTTTATTTTTTCAAATTTATCTCTAGCCGTTTTAGTTTCTTGGATGAGGATAATATCCGGCTTATGATCTCTAAAAAAATTTCTGAGCATGTCTTGTTTGTGGGGTCTATTTAATCCCCTGATATTCTAGGAAATTATCTTCATTTCTTACCTTGTAAGTAGATTTCCTGGATGGTATGTTGGCATCCATCTGCAATGCTTTGTTTACTTTCTTGTTCTCTAGTAAATTTATTTGGTCTTTTTCCCCTCATAGATTTGGGCATTCCTACATCCACTTTCATAGCTCTAGTAGTGACCCCTCCTAGAGGCATCCAAAAATTATGGTCAGATTTTTTGTCCTATTTCTTTTTATTGTGAATCACCTCTGTCCAAATTTCCTCTACACTTTCAAAAAAAGGATTTGACTCATCCATTGAGTCTCCCTAAATTTTATTAACTCGAGGCATTGCAGGGCTCAAATCCCTCTCCATAGTTCTTTCTCCAGTCTTGACTTGTTTATTTTCCTCTTCTAGCATCAAATCTGCCACTCTAGAATCGAGCTCACTATCTCCAACCTAGGGGATGAGGGGGAGGTATCTCCCAATTTCACCTTCTTCCAAAATAACTTCCTGGTCTCTATGATATCTTACCCCATTAGCCTTATCTCCTTCACGGACACTTTTAGATTCAACTTCTTCCACGACATGAGCAATTATAGGAGGAGCACCCATAATAAAATTGGGATGGTGTTCGTCTGGAGGGGTTCCTTAAGCACAATGTCCCTAAACATCTCCCTCTTTGTTACATGACTCTTTAGAAGGGTCTTCTAAAGACTCAATTATATTTTTTTCTTTCCACACCTTTTTGAGCTCTTTCTTAGGAACTGTCTTCAATTTATGGAGTTTAAGAGGGCAGTCTTTCTCCCTATGACTAGATCTCTTGTAGGTAAAATAGGAAGGGTAAGGATTCGAATTTGACTAGTTCAATCCAATTTCCCAGCTTCAACATAATATTTATGCGTTGAGGGAGGTCGACAGATTGAAGGATATCCACACATCCTAGAATAGACCCATCTTGACCTAGAGGGTGTCATGGGGTCAATGGAGAGGAGATCCCCAAAAGCACTCGAAAGACTAACCAGAACATCTTCATGCTAGTATTCTAGAGGGAGACTGAGGAATCTGACAAACACCGGGGCCAAAAAAAAAATCGGAGTCATTGAGTTCCAGATTAGGAGCCCATTTTTCAGAGCGCCAAGGAATACCTTCTAACCATCCAAGGGCCACCACACAAAATATTGGACATATATTCACTATTAGAAAATTCAAAGGAAAATAATCCTTTGGCCATGGCTTCTATATCCACTTACCCTTTAAGGAACCATTTTTTCTGGGCAAATTGTCTAACCACTTCAATATTGGGTCTTCCCTCAGCAAAATTTCCAATCAAAGTCATCTCCATTGAAGAGACCAAAAAATGAATCAGAGGGTCTGGGATAAAGATAGAAAATTCCCTCTTGGAAGGGTTGGATACAACATTCAATTCTAGGAACGAAGATTTTCCCGACGGTTTAACTCCAAATAAAGAAGACCACTTACCTCTACTCTCAGTATTCTTCTTAGTGAGAGGGGTAGATTTCTCCTTGGAAGTCTCCTTTTCCAGCAGAGGCCCACCATTCCTAGAAAAAATCTCACCTCCTTTTCTCTCATAATAATCAACCTTGGTTGACTTCTGACCATTCTAATCAAGAATCTCAGACCCCTCCCCAAGTGGAGCCCCTCTAGCAATACTGACCACAGGCTCGCAATTCATGTCCATAACTGAAGGACCACCATTTCTGAGCATACCATTCAAAATTGAAACTACTTTCCTGCCCGAGGGCTCCTCACTCTAGCCAAAAGTCTTTGACATATATTTTCCATGCATTTTTATTAGTTAGTATAGTTGATTTAATTTAGTTCTTTTATTTTTTGCATCAAATCATTTAAGTATTAGAATTTTCCTTTATTATTTAAATTGTCTTCATCCCCTAGCTCACTAGAGCACTAGTTGAAGTGAGGTGGTGCAAGGGCTAGTTCATCCCTTGAGATTTTAACTGGTCTCAAGGTTGGGGAATTTTACCTTCTCCATATTTTGATGAACCTGATGTGAGATAGGATCTTCTAAATCATATTTATAATTCATTGAGTGGTAGTCCCTTCATCAACATCATATTTCCCCTTCATTGAGTGATAGTCCTTTTTTCAACATGGTGATAATTAATCACATATTCCCACCTAATTGGAGGGTGTGCAATATGAGTATAACATTCATACATCTTGGTGACCCTTACAATAAATATCCCTCTCCTCTTTATATCCTAGCATTGGTCAATGAGGACTCCATTAGAAGCATTATGGTTGAACCCACATGTTGCCTGGACATCATAACTAAAGAGGTGATTTTTTCAATGGGCTTAACCATGCATGATATGATGAGTGCTCATATAGTATTTGAATGCATGAAAAAATATCACTTCCCCATCTCAAGTTGACCACGTTGACAGTCTAGGTAGGACCTAAGGCATTCTTCTTAACTTTCATTGTTATTCCATATTCAAACTTCTTCAGAGTCAATATGAGAATTCCCAAGGTAGTTTCCTTGGGATTTGTCCATTCTATTTTTCACAAGTGTCTCAAGTTTCTCCATGGTACCATCTACATGATCTAAGACACTAGTTATTTCCCCTACTATCCTGTGGGGAATTTTTGTTGGACAATTTCTGGCCTACTCCAGTAAGGCCCTTGTATCCATTGAAAGATGCTTCATTTCTTGCTTATCAAAAATAAAAAGATGGGGAATTAATTTTCAATCCTGCAGTTCCCATCCCCAATCCTTATTTTTTTCCTTCTGTCCAACCCTCTCTTGTAGATCAAAATACTTTGTCTTCTATACCTTATTTATCGGGGGCATAGAACAAGTGCACACCTCAGAGGAAGCATCTTTACTTGCCACAAAATTTCTAACCTCTTGCAGTGTTTAGTTCCCACATGTGTACCTAGTGCAGACAAAGGAAAGACACCTTTGTTTCCGAAGTCCAAGGTTCACCCCCCTTTTCCCATTCCAATGCTTCTATATATAGCTCACCCTACCATTTATGCTAAGGTTAAGAGGTCACCTAATATGTATCCATTTTCTTTAGCACCTACTCCTCAGTATTTTAGGGCATCCTTTATTTATCCTATCACCCTCAAGGAAAAAAGAGGAAGGAAACCCATAACTAATATAGTAGTTTCTTCATAAGTGTCACCTGCTACTACATTGGTGGGGCCCTTCTCTTTCCTGACCATCGCATCAACCATCACATCTATGGAGTAGGATTCCACTAGACCTTCACAAACCTCTTAGCTAGGCTTGAACTTACATTGGAACCAACTTGCACATAATCTAAAGTGTCATTGACTGGAGAGGACCTTGATATGTGAGGCCATTACAAAGACAAAGAGTGCATCTTTAGTACCTATGTTTGATGCTCCACTACTTCTTGTGCCCCTACTCCTACTTATATTTCCACTGTTCAAGTAATTTTCCAAACTATTGGACTCCCACTAAGTGGGTCTAGGTTTTCATTTCCCCCTTGCAAGAGCCTCTGATGATCACATTTCTACCACACATCCTTCCTTTTTCTGCTCTTTTGAACATGGTACACACATAGGTCACATCTAATGTAGTCATGTTAACTCAGATTGCACCTATACCGTCTCCTAACCACTATTATAGATTTTTTAGTTTATTAAGGCCATATATAGTGGATCAAAGGGGATCCCCTCCATCCTTTAAAAAAAATTTCAATTAGGGACCTATGCCTAAGTTTCATTGCTGCAAGTCCGCTTCAAAAAATCCTCTTTTAGTTTCTGTTCTTGTAGTGGAGAAATATTTGAATTCTCTCAATTTTTTCATTTCCCCTATTTTATAGGTTAGTGGGGATTTTATGCATATTTAAGTCAACATAGATCACCTACAATATATGAATCTTGTATCTTTTATTCAGTTGAGGAAATTTTGGCATTTATAGCAATCTTCACATGATCCCTTTCACTCACCTCAGTTGAGCTCTTGAATGAGGAAATTGAGATAAATTGTCCTTGGATTTGTATATTTGTGGGGCACATAATTATACTATAGTGGACATACCACTACAATCCTGACCTCCCTCCCCATATGATCAAGATTGGGAGGACGATGATTTGCTAGTGGATGATCTATAAAGGTAGTACCCACAACTATATTTGTAGATTAGAGTGTGCTTGTTTGTGTTCTTTTGAAAATTTTTATTAATTTTAATCCCCCCCTAGAGGAACCTTATTCTCCATTGGTACCTATGAATATAGGTTTTTTTGTACACCTTCTTCTATTTTTTATCTTATTATTCTTTGTGTCATACACTGACTTTCAATATTTGGGGACAATGCAAAGTGTTGCGGGTATTTGTGCTTCCCTTCCTTATTGACCCATTTTAAAAATATTTTTCTTCATGTGCTCTTATTTAGATCTAAAATATGTTAGACCTAATGAAATACCCCTTAGAGGTCTTTATCATATATATCTTTTTGCTTCTTTTGGATTATGATGATGACTAATCAAATCCCCCTGTCTTTGTTTGGATGTTGTGCATAACATGTGTCACCTATTGTAGGGTGAGATTCCATGGAAACATATCTTATGTTGACATGACACAATTTTTTTGTCTCGCCTTAGAATATTTCATGTTCCCCTCTAAGAAACACAGTTCATTCTAAAGGGGGGTTGTTACATCTACTATATCTTGTTATCTGATTGTGTCTACATAAGAGGGTGTTCTGAAAAAATAATTTTTTTGATCTATTTTTTTTCCTTTGTGGGGGGAAATATACTTATCTTATCTTATATCTTTCCCTATTGCATGACTATCTATAATTCACTACTCATATTGGCATGATCAAAGTCTCCCTATAACATGACTGTCTAGATTTTTTAGTCATGTTAGTGTATGTCCAAAGTCACCCTATCACATGACTACCTAGATTTTTCTACTTATGTTGGTGGATGTCTACAGATTCCCTATCACACAATTATATATATTTTTCTAATTGTGCTGGCACATTTCTATAGTCTCTCTATCATGCAACTATCTATCTTTCTCTACTAACATTGGTGCACATCTAAAGCACGGGGGATTCACATAGTAAACTTGAATCATAATACATGTGTTTGTGGCATAGTAAAGAATCCCCTATTTTCAAACAATATTTCCCCAAACTCATTTTTTGTCAGCCCCCTCTAATACCCCCACACCTTTTTTCCTTTATAAACCCCAACCCCCACCCACAAAATACCCCTGTCCCCCTCTTTAGGCAATATATTGCCCCTTTTTTACCCATTTCAAACCCCCCAATATGAATGTACATGATATTTTATTGCCTCTTCATTGAAGACCTTGTGATGTAAAGCTTCACTACCATGTGACTATCTATCCTTTTTCTACTCACATTCATGCATTCAAAATCATCCTATCATATGACTATCTAGCATAATGCAACTTATTAGCCATACTGGCATACTATCGATGATCATTATCTTCATCATCTACCATGCTTGTCTGTAGCTTCCAGGTTAGATGTGACCTCATGAAAATTTACAACTTTCCCTTGGGGGAACCATATGTAGATGAAAGACCCTAAGGTAAGGTAATTTTCCTCTACTTTAGCTCACATATTTAGTTATGATACACTCACTAAAGTGGGGAAAAATGTAGTGTCATAAATTTAAACCCTTGTTTAATTTACCATTATATAATGCTCCTACATTAGTTGGAAGAAAAAATTACATGTAAGCCTCCACATCCCTCACTCGTCCTTGTCCTTTTTTATTTAGATATTTGGCCATGTGACTTGGTTGACACAGGATGTGTGTGCACTGCAGAGATCATGTTCATGGGGCAAGAATTTTACCCTCAAATAAATAGATGCAATGAGCCATTGAGACATTAAAACTACTACCCTATAGCGTAACACCTCCTACCACTACCCACCAACACCAAGATTTGAACATGCAGATTAAAACTTCTTTTTTTTAGTTCATTTGGTCTTCTTGGACATGGTCTTGGATTTTCCTTCATGTTGTTTCACTCTCTCTTCATCTTTGATAATATTTTTCTGTGTCCTTGAGAAAATTATTGTATTGGGATAACTTATATTATCTCTACTTCATCAGAACATTCATCCTTGCCTTCACTCCATTGAGCCTTGGCTTGTAGTTTTGAACAAGATTCATACATGCTATTCAATTTGACATATTTGTCAAGTATATCATTGGTGCATGAGAACCTAGGAAAAATATCCATTCTTATTTCAAATTTTGGCTTGTAATTGATTCTAGCCAAGTTAGTGACTTTTATTTTGACCTTAGAAGGTCTTGCAAGGTGTGTGGCTAAGATGGATTAGTAGTTAGTACTAAAATCCAATCTAGTCTTGTTAATTTCTTGTTTTTATGATTAATAGGTCTAGAATGGGAAAATGAGTCTTAATGAGTCCTAGAATTAGGTGGGATGAGGAAAGATCCTAAAAAGGCCTTGATGATTTTTATTCATCAATTGAAGGAGGTTAGAGGTCCTAAAAATTAGTTATGAGCATTAATGTAAAAGATGCTAAATGTTGTCATGACAACATTTTGCAACATTGCAAATGTTGCATGCAACATAGATAACTTTTTGATTCCTTTCAAAATGGAGGAGGGAAATAAATGCTAGTGGCCTAGAAACATGGAGGAAGCATCTTAAGATACTCCAAGGATCATTTCCCAAGGTAGAATGAATGTAATCAAGTTTTTGAATAGTAATAGAACTTTGTGTTCTAGTTTTTACAGTACAGTCGACTGGTTTGAATGATAATGGTGTGTTAATGGATTGAAAGGTTGAATATATTTTTGGATCCATGAAGTAGGAGTAGATACAAGATCTTTTCATTTAGTGAGAAATTAGATTAGAGTTGATTTGATAGTCTTAGGAAATTGTTTAGGATTTAGAGTGTTTACTAGTCCAATTTAGGAGGATTTTGGTTTCATGGCTCCCCCATAGAATCCAACTGTGGTAAAATAAAAAAGGTGGATGAATATATTAGGGGAGCCTCTATAAAATGTATATATGCAAGGAGCAGTACAGGAAGTTAAGCTAGCTATTTTTAAAGTTATACCCTAGGCGAGCAATGTTTGTCCGGCTAGGGATATGACAGTGTTAAGTTTGAGTGCCATTGCAAGGGTATGTTTGGAAGAACAAACCAAGGGTGGTTTTAGTAGACTTAGGGTCTGATAGAACCTTTTAGATGAGGTTAGGCCCTTACCAATCCATTTGGATAGATTTATAGATAGAAATAAGTGGATTGCAGTCATTGCACAAAAATAGCCTTATTTGACCTACATTTTAGGACAGTATTGTACAGATGACCTAGGGAACTAAAAACTTGAAAAAATTCAAGGTTTTGGAAAAGGGTATCCATATATAAAGTTATTTTGTGGGGTTTTTTGGGAAGTTTGAGCAAGAATCCAGAAAAACCCTCTGGATAGGGCTAATTGGGCAATTTGGCCTAATAGGACCAAAATAGTGCAAAGTTGGAACTCGATTGTTTTGAGTTTGAAGACCACTTCAAATGGGATGGAAAGGATGTCAAATGGATGTTCTAATGGTGGAAATGAACTTTTCAGTATTGGTGAGCATGTTTTAAAGAGTTTGTACTTGGAATCTTCCAAGAGAGTATAGAGACAAAGAGCAATTTATATGTTGGAAATCATTCAAGGTAAAACACAAAAGAACTAACTCTTGGAGTGGAGTTAGGATAGTATTAGGCTTGGAGACTTGAGACTATTAGGGTCCTAGAAGAGGAATTAGGATCCTGAGAAGACTAGGAAAAGTAGGAGTCTTCTCTAGAGCATTGTGTGAGCACACCTTGGAGAACTTCCATCAGATTGGTATCAGAGCATACTTGATCACGCTTGTGGTTAATGTTCCAACCAGAAGAGTCACTAGGAGAGTCTAAAATGGTGAAAAATTCAAAGTTGGCTAATAAGGTAGATGATCAAGAAGTGAAGAATAGAATACTTCAAGATAGATTGGCTCAATTAGAGAAAAAGGTAGATGAATTTGATGTGAAAGCAAAAGAAGTGAAGGATAAGGTTGAAGGGAAAGGCAAGGAGATTGCCATAGATGATGAAGTACCCGAAGATGAAATTTTCCTTAATGAGAAACCATTCTTGAAACATTTAAAGGATATGAGTGGTAAAGCACTAGAAGGAGTTCCAATATTTACTGGAAAGATGGAACTAGAGATAGTCCTAGATTGGATAGAAGGAATAGAAAACCATTTTGAGTGTGATGGCATCACTGAGGCTCAAAAGGTGAAAGTTTCTAAAGCCAAAATAAGAGGGTTTGCACTCACTTGGTGGAAATTATTCCAAGATGAGAGGGAGAAGGAAGGAAAGAATCTCATTGCCACATGGAGATCTATCATTGCAAAAATAAGAGATGCTTATATCCCTTAGGATTATGAAATCTAACTGCATAAAAGAAGACAAGGTTTAAGATAGAAGGACCTAGATGTAAACTCCTATACTGAAGAGTTTCAGAGACTTTTCATGAGATCTAGAGTTGTAGAGGATGAGAAGGTTAAGGTAGCAAGATACCTTAATGGCCTTAAGTGGACCATACAAGATGAGATGAGTCTCTTGACTCCAGACACCATTCAGAAGTGCCACCGAATTTCCATCAAAGTTGAAGAGAAGCTGAAAAAAAAATAATCTAGCACTACCAAACGAAGAGGTAGAGGAAGAGACACTAGGGGACAGAGAGGTGGATATGGTGGAAGGAGTTCTAAACCAAAGAGTCAAGGAGAGACTAAATTTTTTGAACAACAAGAAGGAAAATCCAATAGAGGGAGTTCAAATAGAGGAAGGAACTCTAGTAGAAAAAGAAGAAATAATAACCAAGGTAGGGGTAACTACTTTTCTAACATGAAGTGTTACCACTGCAACTAGATGGGGCATCTTGCATACAGATGACCAGAGAAGGGTACTACTTCTCAAGGAAGTGATAAAAGGGTGAATTATGTCCAAGAAGAGGCTAGTGGTGGAAGAAAACACCCTGAGGCTCCCTTAGACTTAGAGGAAGGTGAGACTTTAATGATGAGAAGAACTTTGATTAATTAAGGAACTAGTGAAAGAAGAGCCTAGTCAAAGGAGATCACTATTTAGAGTGAAATGAAAAATGATGGGGAAAGTGTGTAGCATCATCATAGACTCAGGGTCTAGTGACACCATAGTGTCGGAGGAGGCAGTCAGTAAGTTGAAAATGAAAAGGATACCCCACACCAATCCTTATAAAGTCACCTGGCTAAACAAAGGACAACATGTCCTTGTCAATGAACAAGCTTGGGTGGAGTTTTAAATTGGAAGGTATAAGAAAAAAGTATTGTGTGATGTGCTACCTATGCACGCATGTCACCTACTCCTAGGTAGACCATGGAAATTTGACTGACATGCCATGCATGATGGAGAAAATAATTCATATTCTTTCAAGAAAGACAATGTGACATTCAAAATATAGTCACTATTGAAGGATGGAGAAATGAAATCATCTGGACCCAATGTTCTCATGGTTAGTGATAAAGATTTCTTAGAAGCCTTAGAAGAAGGAGAAGGAGTTGGTTTTTCACTTGTGTTGAAACCAAAAGAAGAAATTGCAGACAAGACAACCAAGAAGACATAATTGTCAAAGGAAGTGTAGGAGATGTTGCAAGAGTATAAAGGTATTGTTAGTGATGGACAACCATCATCCCTACCCCCTAAGAGGACTGTAAGCCACCAAATAGAATTCATTCGAGGAGATACCCTTCCCAATGAGGCTGTATATAAAATGAGATAGATTCAAGAACTCCTAAGACAAGGTCTGATTAGTAAAAGTATTATCCATTATGTCGTACCCACTATCTTAGCCCCTAAAAAGGGAGGAAAATGGAGGCTATATACTGACTCCAAATAAATAAACATAATAACCATTAGGTATAGGTTCCCTATCCCTAGGATAGAAGACCTAATGGACTGTCTAGGTGAAGCCAAATTGTTTACAAAGATTGACTTGAAGAGTGGATACCACCAAATCAGAGTCAATGAGGGAGATGAATGGAAAACAACCTTCAAGACCATAGAAGGACTGTAGGAGTGACTTTTCATGCCATTTGGGTTAACCAATGCCCAATACACATTCATGAGACTCATGAATGAAGTCCTAAAAGACTATATAGGAAAATTTGTGGTAGTATACTTGGATGATATACTCATCTATAGAAAGACAAGAGATGAACAGCTTAGACATCTACAAATAGTCTTCAAGAAGCTGCATGAAGAGAAGTTGATGATCAACTTAGAGAAATGTTAATTAATTAAACAAGAGCTAGTGTACCTTGGGTTTGTACTATCTCAAGGAAATCTAAAGATGGGTCCTAGAAAAGTGGAAGCCATCATCAACTAGCCTACTCCAACGACAACCACTAAGGTAAGAATTTTTCATGGCTTAGCACAGTACTATACAAAGTTTATAAAGAAATTCAGTGAAATTTGTGCTCCTATGCTTGATACTATCAAGGGTGGGACGAAAACTAAATTTGTATGGAATGAACAAGCTAACCATGGGTTTGAGTTGTTAAAGAAGAAGATTTCTACCCAACAAAACTTGATTTTTCTAAGTTTTGAGAAGCTATTTATATTGGAATGTGATGCTAGAAATGTAGCCATTGGTGTAGTCTTGATCCAAGAGGGGAGACCAGTGGCTTTCCACTCTAAGAAACTAAGTGAAGCCAAGAAGAATTACTCTTCTTATGACCTAGATGTATGATCTGGTCCAAGCACTAAGAAAGTGGCAGAACTATTTTATTCTAGAGGAGTTCATAGTCTATTTGGACAATCAAGCATTAAGTTTCTTGAATTCTCAAGATAAACTCAGTCAAAAACACATGAAGTGGGTGGAGTACCTGCAAGCCTACACCTTAAACATAAAATACAACAAGGGGTTGCAGAACAAGGTAGCAGATGCCTTAAGTAGAAGAGCCCTAACCATCCAAGAGATCCAACTGCAGAGCATGAGGATAGACAACTTCAAAGACGTATATGGAGAAGATGAAGATTTGTAAACATTTACAAGGTATGCCAAGAATATAAGAATCACTTTCATAGTCAATTCTTTGAATATACCTTGTAGAGTGGTCTATTGTTTAAAAGGAGTCAATTGTGTGTCCCTAGAGGGTCTATAAGGGAGAATCTAATTCAGGAGAAACACAATGGTACACTTAGTGGCCATTTTGGTGTCAATAAGACACAAGAATTAGTTCAAAGATTTTACTTTTGGCCCAAGATGAATTTGGATGTTTAGAAATATGTAGAAAATTGTGTTATCTGTCAAAAGGAAAAAGGTACATCTTCAAATGCAAGCCTATACCAGCCTCTACCCATCCCAACCAGACCATGGGAATGTCTGAGCATGGACTTTGTAGTTGGTTTGCCCAAGACAAAACAGGGAATGGATAACATTTATGTTATTGTGGATAGGTTTAGTAAGATGGCACACTTTGTACCCTACAATACACCCCATGATGCAAGTCAAATAGCTTCCCTATTCTTCAAGGAGGTATTCATAATATATTATTTTCCAGTGAGTATAGTGTGAGACAGAGACACAAAGTTTATGAGTCATTTTTGGAAGAATCTATGGAAGAAGCTAGGAACCAACTAGCCTTTTGGATTTGTATACCATCCTTAGACTGATGGCCAAACTGAGGTATTCAACAGGAGTCTTGGTAACCTCCTAAGATGCTTAACTATAGAGAATGGTCAAACTTGGGACCAACTCATTGGACAGGCTGAATATGCCTACAATGACACAGTGAATAGGACTACTAGTAAGAGTCCTTTTGAGATAGTTTATGGCCTTCATCCTAGAGGAATATATGAGCTCAGAGAACTGAAGGATGGATCCAAGGGAAGTGGTTATTCTAAAGAATTTTCACATGCTATGCAAGAGGTACATGAAATAGTAAAGAAGAAATTGACTGAAAATACAGAGAAGCTTAAGAGAAAGGTGGATGAAAGAAAGAGAGAGGTCCAATTCAAAGTTGGGGATCTAGTTATGGTTAACCTCAAAAAATAAAGATTACAAAAATGAATACCACATAAGCTTCAGATGAGAAGAATTGGCCCATGTACCATAGTAGCCAAATATGGAGAAAATGCCTACAAGGTGGAATTACTAGAGAACAGTGGTTTATCTCCTGTGTTCAGTGTAGAAGACTTGGTTTTGTATAAAGGACCAACACTAGATCTTGATTAGAGTCTAACTAAGGTTATATAGGAAATGGAAGAACTGGACTTACCATGTACACCAAACAAGAAGGAAGAGTGCATCCTAGACTCAAGAGTCTACAAGTAGACCAGAAAGAATGAGTACAAAGAACATCTGGTGAAGTAGCATGGAAAAACATATGTTGATGCTACATGGATGAGGGAGACAAAGTTTAAAAAGTTGGGAGTGGATTCCAACTTACTCAATCCAAGGGTGGATTGAAGGTTTTTCATTTGGGGAGGATGGTGCAGGAGCACCTAGGCAAACTCTTCATTCTTAGTTCAAATTTTGGATTTTAACTGAATCTAGCCAAGTTAGTGACTTTTATTTTGACCTTAGAAGGTATTTCAAGGTGTGTGGCTGAGATGGATTAGTAGTTAGTACTAAAATCCAATCTAGTCTTGTTAATTTCTTGTTTTTATGGTTGTTAGTTCTAGAATGGGAAAATGAGTCTAAATGAGTCCTAAACTTAGGTGGGATGAGGAAAGTTCCTAAAAATTCCTTGATGATGTGTATTCATCAATTGAAGGAGGTTAGAGGTCCTAAAAATAAGTTATGAACATTAATGCAAAAGATGCTAAATGTTGTCATGACAACATTTTGCAATACTGCAAATATTGCATGCAACATAGACAAATTTTTGATTCCTTTAAAAATGAAGGAGGGAAATCAATGCTAGTGGCCTAGAAACATGGAGGAAGCATCTTAAGATAATCCAAGGCTCATTTCCTGAGGTAGAATCAATGTAATCAAGTTTTTGAATAGCAATAGAACTCTGTGTTCTAGTTTTTACAGTACAATCAACTGGTTTGAATGATAATGGTGTGTTAATGGATTGAAAGGTTGAATATATTTTTGGATCCATGAAGTAGGAGTAGATACAAGATCTTTTCATTTAGTGAGAAAGTAGATTAGAGTTGATTTGATAGCCTTAGGAAATTGTTTAGGATTTAGTGTTTACTGGTCCAGTTTAGGAGGATTTTGGTTTCATAGCTCCCCCATAGAATCCAACATTGGGAAACTACAAAAGGTTGATGAATATGTTAGGGGAACCTCTGTACAGTATATATATGCAAGGATTTCAGGAAGTTAAGATAGATATTTTTAAAGTTATGCCCTAGGCGAGCAATGTTTGTCTGGCTAGGGGTATGACAGTGTTAAGTTTGAGTGCCATTGCAAGGTTATGTTTTGAAGAAGAAAACCAAGGGTGGTTTTAGAATAATTAGGGTCTGATAGAACCCTTTATACAAGATGAGGTACTTACCAATCCATATTGATAGATTTCTAGATAGAAATCAGTGGATTGCAGTCATTGCACATAAATAGCCCTATTTGACCTACATTTTAGGACAGTACTATATGGATGACCTAGGGAACTAAAAACTTAAAAATATTCAAGGTTTTGGAAAAGGGTATCCATATCTACAATTATTTTGTGGGGTTTTTTGGGAATTTTGAGAAAGAATATAGAAAAACTCTCTAGATAGGGCTAATTGGGCAATTAGGCCTAATAGGACCAAAGCACTGCAAAGTTGGAACTCAATTGTTTTGAGTTTGAAGACCCATTAAAATGGGATGGAAAGTATGTAAAATGGATGTCCTAATGGTGGAAATGACCTTTGTATTATTGGTGAGCATGTTTTGAAGAGTTTGTACTTGGAATCTTCTAAGAGAGTATAGAGACAAAGAGCAATTTCTATGTTGGAAATCCTTCAAGGTAAAAAGAAAAGAAATAACTCTTGGAGTGGAGTTAGGATAGTCTTAGGCTTGGAGACTTGAGACTATTAGGGTCCTACAAGAGGAATTAGGATCTTGAGCAGATTAGGAAAAGTAGGAGTCTTGTCTAGAGCATTGTGTGAGCACACCTTGGAGCACTTCCATCAATCATATCATTCTTAGCATAATATTTTTATTTAATTTATCCTATATCAATTTATCTTTGCAGTTATCTATCAGTTTCATCTAATCTATTGGACTACCATGGATGTGGAAAAACCAAAGAAAGGACTTGATTGAGGCAAGTCTCCAAACATCCACCCAATATTTTTTTTTGTTTTCATGTGTACAGCTTTGTAGGAAGGAGAGGAGAAGCAGTTAATCAATTTAATCAACTCATATTTTTTTTGAGAATATTCATTCCCATCATATCTAGTTTTCTATCACTAAATAAAAATATTAATTTCATTTAAAATTCCTATTTTACACATTAGTTTACTTTATGTTACTTTTTTCATTTTTTGTTCTTTTTGTCTAGTCCTCTATATCCTATCCATACAAGACATATGTGTGTCGCACTATCATCCCATACTTATTATATCATTTTCAATCCATGCTTGCATCTTGGATAGTGAGATTGCAGAGCTTGGAAGTTAGAGGAGTTAGTCCTATCATTTTGAATAGTCAAAATAATTTTATTAGTATAGTTGATTAATTTAGTTCTGTTACTTTCTACATTATCTCATTTAAGTCTATAATTTTCCTTTATCATTTAAGTTGTCTTGATCCCTTATCTCAATAGTTTGCTATTTGAAGTGAGGTGGTCTAGGGGGTAGTTCATGTTAGGCCCAAAAGGAGGCAAGAACAAGTGAGAGGGGGAGGGGGAGTTGAATCAGTTGTACACACCTAATAATAATTTAATTTCACTTTAGCCACTTAGATCTGAAAGATAAATAGTAATGCAAGATCCACACAAAATAAAATAGAACACTAAGATTTGTTCTCGAGGAAACCTGGATAAGGGAAAACCCTGGTGGGAATCAAACCCCCAAGATGAAAACAATTTTCTAAAAGTACTACCCATTTAAGCACAAAATGGAGAATAAAGGGTGCACTAGCAACCACATGCTTACAAACAAATTTGCAGACTCACTGTCCATAGCTCACTTCTCACAATACAATCACAGATCTGGCCCTCAATCAGGTTCACCGATCTAACTTCAATTACAATAGGGAGGAAATACATTCCATTACAAATGAAATGACATATAGCATCTCTAATTCCAATATAGTTCCAATGAAGTACAAACTCTACCTTAAATGCAAAATACAAGTATCAACAATTATCATTATAATCACACATCTCTCACTCACACACACCATAAATACAAAATGGTCTCTCATTTATACCAATTACAAAGAAAAATAAACCACTAGGTTGGATAAGACATATTAAAATAAAAGATTTAAACATTATGCTCAATATTCGAAGTGATCCAAATCAAGTCAGCTAAGACTTAGATATGACCCAAATCTTCAATCATAAACACAATTGTGTGTCACCAAAGAAACATCAAGAATCAAAACATGTTACTTCATCAAGTTAGCTAGGACCTAAATGAAGAAACACCAATACACAACCAAAATAGAAAATCCGATCACCTCAAATGATGTAGTCCAAAAAAATGATCATCACACGATCCAAGATCACCAAGCTGCATGAATACCGAAAACATTCACATCATCTCATATTCATATATGATCAACAAGAACACTAAAATACCAAACTCTGTCACAAAAAAATATAGCTTGTCGTACTCTGAATCATGAACAACACTAGAAATGAAAACAATGATAAGGCACCATGTAACCACAAGCTTTGAAATCTCTAAAACATGAAATCCAAGACATACTGATCCAAATACACATCCATGGTACACAAGAACACTATAATAGTAGCAGTCAATAACTTGATTATACCTCACTCAAACTGTCATCCAAACCTCTGTGAACCTCTATAGACCATCTAAAAACACCTTTGAACAATACCTC
This sequence comes from Thuja plicata, assembly GCA_018584345.1. Taxonomy (NCBI): domain Eukaryota; kingdom Viridiplantae; phylum Streptophyta; class Pinopsida; order Cupressales; family Cupressaceae; genus Thuja; species Thuja plicata. The sequence continues at coordinate 1,166,067 of MU227709.1, read as the reverse complement.
ATGATCCCAACTCAATATCTTCAATATAACACTTGAATATACTGAACACACTATCTGAAATAACAATTAGTATGTTGACATCAATGAAAAAAAATTGATGTCAGCACACCCAAATACCAAACTCTGACATGCATAAAAATCACCAGATGTAAATTCTCAACCTCTGTCCAATCTTAGGTACTTTAATCTTGTTCCAGATTGTGTTTCTACCATCATCTTGAATATCTAAATTTTTTGAAAAGATTCTAATTTATATTTCAAAAATGTAACCCACATCATCCTTGAATAATCATCAATAAGTAGTGTAAGGTAGAAAATATGTGAAAATGTGTGTATATTGATTGATTATATTTTAGATTTGTAAATGTGTAAATGTGGAGGGTAGGATATGTTCTTTTAATCCCAAATTTCCCAAAGGGAAGATCCAAATTGATTAACCCTAAAGAAAAGATTAATGCATAAATGAATCAACCTATTAAGGATATGGATTAAAGACAAAAACCATAATTCCCATTTTATAGAAGAGGATATGTGATAGTTTTAGAAAGATTAAGAACTTTGGTTGAATTGAATAGGAGAAATGCGCTAACCTTGAAATATTGCAGATCAAAGAATGTTGTTTTCTAAAGCTCGTATTCAGTTTCTGGAAAATACGAGACCATATATGGAATAGAAATGCAGAGATGGACAAAACCCAGAAATATTTTTCTATTCTAAGATAGTTTTGATTTGTACCCTCAAGTCAATGTCACCATTTGCTAGAATTTTTGATTGTGCCCTAGGTCATAATTGACCTATAAAGTCTTAGACTGAAATTCTATTTTTGGATCCTGAAAGTTTGCCAAAAAGGGTATTTGAATCTCTGTCCCGATCTGCTATTCCAAACTTGTACCTACAAGAAAAAGAGGTTTGTTTGTTGGGGGGAGGGGTTTGCCTTAGTCAAACCCCAATTTAGGAATTAACCTTGAAATCAATAATTGAAATAAATAATGCTTGCAAGTAGTAGAAGTAAATCTAATAATGAAGCTATGATATTCAAATAGACATGCACTTGTATTTTGAATGTAAATAAGTATGTAGATATGAAATCTTGGACTCAATTAGAAACCATAAACCTCCATGATTGTATGCTTGTAATCCACCTAGAAGGGACAATGAATGAATGTTTGAAGATGTATAAAAGGATCTTGAAGGAAGATCACTCCACCATGATGGATAGATCTAGGGTTTGAATGATGAATCTTGAATGCTTGAACCAAATCCCTTCAAAGGTTTGAACACTTGAATCCTTGATCTTCAATGGAGAACTTGAATGATTGAGAGGAATACTTGAACACTTTGAAAGATTTAAAACATGTAGAACAATGGATGCTTGAATTTTTTTCTTGGTGACTTCTTTCTTGATTTCACTTAGTTGATGGATCTTGTGCTTGGAATTAATTGCTTAGAGAAAATGAGACAGAAAAGCTTCATTTTATATGAAACTAGGGCACAATCCTCTAGAGAGGCTGACATAGGAGAATTAAATTCCAATTAAAACCATGCCCCTAGAAGAGGACCTATATTAAATTTAATTTAATATTTTCCGCTTTGGAACCCAAAACAATTGACCTGAAAGCAGGAAATGAATTTTTGATGACCTTCGACAGTTGACAGGCCTCCAGATTGGAAAGGGGGACCCAGGTCAAGGTCAAGGTCATCCTTGACCTAGGTCAAGGTTGAGTTCATCCTTGACCTAGGTCAAGGTCAAGGTTGACCTTGAACCAGGGGGTTTGGACCCCTGGAAAACATGCCAGTTGGGATGGAAGGTGCCCGGAGAGGCCCAATCAGGGTCCTAAATAGGTAGAGGAGTAGGAGAGGATACAGAAATGGAAGGAAAATGTGATGGTGGTAAAAAAAATCCCCTAAGGAGGGCTAAACATTCTTAACATGGAAGTTCTTCCATTTTAAGATGATACATTAAGCCCCCACTTTAGCGGAAGTATGGAAATCGAACATACTTGTGGTAAAGTTAGAAGAAAGACTCTGGTGGATCGCAACAAGGTAGAAAATCACTAAGTCAAGGACATGAGCCCCTAGACCAAGGATTCTAACTCAACATACGTGCATAAAGATCCAAAAGTAAAGAGCAGTCAATCATAGAAAACATATATGATTACATAAGTAAGACAAGAGCAATACTACAAATAACATAGCTTCATGATCTAATCCTACTAACATGAAAGTGAAAGAGAGAAAAGAGAAAGTGATTACCTCACCTAGTAAGATTCCCATCTTACCATGAATCACCAAGGAGGGAGATCCCAATAGGTTCACCCATAAACTATGCTTTGTAATTGTAATGCGTCTTCTGACGACTTTTAAAATATCCATAGATCCACCTTCTTGTATCACTATGGAAAGTATAAAATCCGTGTCTTTTCAGGATTTAGAAACTTATGTGTGTTACCTTCCAAGGATTTAACACATTGTAAAATTTTAAAAATGTGTATCTCTTCAGGATTTAGCAACTTATGTGTGTTACCTTCCGAGGATTTAGCAAAAAATAAAAATAAAAATGCATGTCTCTTCAGGATTTAGCAACTTATGTGCGTTACCCTCCAAGGATTTATCATGTTTGTAAAATGTAAACTAATGTAAAAATATAGTATAAGGGAGACCCTATATATTCCCCCCTCCTTATCATGACTACCCACTAGGCAGGATAAGGAAGAGAAAGAGGATACCTACTTCACAAGGTAAGGAGATATCCCATTTAACAACAATATACACTATATCCTTAGTAAAGAGTATTGACCCTTACCTCTAAGAACATAGATAATCATGAAATGGATATGTCGCGTATGGAAAAAAAATCCTCAAAGAGGAAGAGATCTTATCATCAAGACCCCCACCATAGAGGAGTTCTTAAGATAAAATTTCATCTTCCAAAGAAAAGAGGGACCAAAAATTCAATCATCTAGCCCTCTGCGATGAAGAGGAAGAGGAATCTCAGAATGAAGGAGTCACACTCTAACCAAAATCAAAGGCAAGAGTTTATCAAGAGCATAGTTTGCAAAATAAAGAAGAGGTGATGACCTAGGAAAATCACCTCCCGTATAAGAGGGTATCCATAGTAAAAAAACATACATCTTTATAAAGAAATAATGTAATATGATAAACAAATGCCACTAAGCTAAGGAAAGTAGATCCTTAGATAGAAGAAGAAGGAAAATACCTTTCCCCCCAGGGGTGAAAGAAAGGGATATACCAAATTATATCAAGAGATATTGTAACAAAGAAATATCTTTACAAAACAAATGTCCTAGAAAAGATATCATGAATGGTTATAAAAAATTTTAGGGATAAAAATTAGAAACAATAACCAATTAAACTCAAAATAAAATACATGCTAAGAGTAAAAATGGATCCTAGAAGACTAGAAAAAAATACCTCTTGCCCCCGAGTTAAGAACAAGAGGAGAAACATGATCTAACTTATAGAAGAACGAGGGGAATGCCCTATGTAAAAATTATGAAGAAATTATAATACTGCATGGGAATGAGATATAATTCCCAAAGAAGCTCTTTCTCGAACATATAACTTGAAATGCACACAATCAGCAAGTAAATGTTTATTACTATAATGAAAAGGACATCTATATTTAGAGAGAGCATTTTTTGGAATAGGTTTGAAGATTTCTTTCTTAGAATCATTAATTGGACATACACTTTCTTAGCCACATCATGAGGAGTATTAGGGTGATCTAAAGAAGGTGTTGGAAGAAGAACATGAAGAGGAGGACGATGGTTAAGATCGACTACCTTAATTGGAGGAGGTGGGAAACCTATACCATACATATCTTGTTTAGGAGCTGAATGAATCAGGTTTTTAATTCCTTGTTCATTGATACCAAGCCCTAAACCTTTATAGACTTGTTTATCCATCATAGTATATCCGGTAGTGTACCTATCTTGCAAAGCTTTGATAGGAGGAGATTGATTATGGTGTTCATGAGAAAATGTTGTATATGGTGGAATGATAGGATTAGAAGAGGTTTCCTTTTTTTTCCCTTTAACATCATCATGGATTGGATAGGGAGGTGAAGGTAAATGAAAGAATTCCCAAACATCATTATCATGAATCCTAGCTTGAGCCCCATCATAAATATGGGAAGAACTAGGGATTGAAGATGGAGAAATAAAAATAGGAATATTTGGAATTGGATTAAGATTGATAGGATGAGGATTAGGAAGATTAGGAGCTAGAATAGGCATGATAGGAGTAGTAAGACTAGGAGGTGGGGTATCATCTACCCAATTCTTCACATAATCCAAAAGAGTAATAAGTCCACTACATAAATCCTTAATGAAAGTTTTGAAAGTAGGAAGACTAGTATTAGTTAATCTCAAAATAGCATAAGAAAGTGAAACACGAAGATTAACAAACATAATGAAATGGATGATACTTTCATAAACATCATAATTACTATAGAGAGATACTAAAATAATCATAATGAGAAAAATAGCCATACCCCAAAGCATCTTAAAGATCTTCATAGTGAATGAAATACAAGAAGCGTTTTTATATTTTTATGATTATGTAGATTTTTTTTGTATTTTGAAATGCAAGAGCATAAAATAAAACTAGTTTAATATGCAAGATCTAGTCTCTAATAAAAAGAGTCAAATCATCTAACACCAAAAAGAAAGAGTTGTCTATCGCAAGTTCACCAAAATGTAAGGTAGAAAATATGTGAAAATGTGTGTATATTGATAGATTATATTTTAGATTTGTAAATGTATAAATGTGGAGGGTAGGATTTGTTCTTTTAATCCCAAATTTCCCAAAGGGAAGATCCAAATTGATTAACCCTAAAGAAAAGATTAATACATAAATGAATCAACCTATTAAGGATATGGATTAAAGAGAGAAACCCTAATTCCCATTTTATAGAAGAGGATATGTGATAGTTTTAGAAAGATTAAGAACTTTGATTGAATTGAATAGGAGAAATGCACTAACCTTGAAATATTTCAGATCAAAGAATGCTATTTTTTGAAGCCTGTGTTCAGTTTCTGGAAAATTTGAGACCAGATCTGGAATAGAAACGCAGAGACAAACAAAACCTAGAAATATTTTATGTTATGAGATAGTTCTGATTTGTACCCTCAAGTCAATGTCACCATTTGCCAAAATTTCCAATTTTTCCCTAGGTTTTAATCAACCTAAAAAGTTTGAGACTAAAATTCTATTTTTAGATCCCGAAAGTTTTTCGAAAAGGGTATCCGAATCTCCATCCTGATATGATGTTCCAAACCTGTACCTGTAAGAAAAAGAGGTTTGTTTGTTGGGGGGAGGGGTTTTCCTTAGTCAAACCCTGATTTAGGAATTAACCTTGAAATCAATAATTGAAATAAAGAATTCTTGCAAGTAGTAGAATTAAATCTAATAATGAAGCTATGATATTCAAATAGACATGCACTTGTATTTTGAATGTAAATAAGTATGTAGATATGAAAGCTTGGACTCAATTAGAAACCATAAACCTCCATGATTGTATGCTTGGAATCCACCTAGAAGGGAGAATGAATGAATGTTTGAAGATGCACAAAAGGATCTTGAAGGAAGATCACTCTACCATGATAGATAGATCTAGGGTTTGAATAATGAATCTTGAATGCTTGAACCAAATCCCTTCAAAGGTTTGAACACTTGAATCCTTGATCTTCAATGGAGAACTTGAATTCTTGAGAGGAAGACTTGAACACTTTGAAATCTTGAGAACATGTAGAAAAATGGATGCTTGAAATTTTTTCTTGGTGATTTCTTGCTTGATTTCACTTAGTTGATGGATCTTGTGCTTGGAATTAATTGCTTAGAGAAAATGAGAGAGAAAAGCTTCCTTTTATATGAAACTAGGGCACAATCCTCTAGAGAGGCTGACATAGGAGAATTAAATTCCAATTAAACCCATGCACCTAGAAGAGGACCTATATTTAATATAATTTAAGATTTGCCGCTTCGGAACGTAAAACAGCCGACCTGAAAGCGGGAAATGAATTTTTGATGACCTCCAGTAGCCGACAGACCTCCAAATTGGAAAGGGGGACCCAGGTCAAGGTCGAGGTCATCCTTGACCTAGGTCAAGGTCAAGGTCAACCTTGACCTAGGGGGTTAGGACCCCTAGAAAACATGCCAGTTGGGATGGAAGGTGCCCAGAGAGACCCAATCAGGGTCCTAAACAGGCAGAGGAGTAGGAGAGGATGTAGAAATGGAAGTAAAATGTGATGGTGGTCAAAAAACATCCCCTAAGGAGGGCTAAACATTCTTAACATTGAAGTGCTTCCATTTTAAGATGATACAAGTAGTATAAAATATCTATCATCATAATAGCTTCTTGTCTTAGTAGGACCGCATATATCTGTATGTACCAAATCCAACACTCCATTTGAAGAGTATGTCTTATTCTTAAAATTAGATCTAGTAAATTTACTCAATTGACATTCTTTTCACATGTTGTTAGGCTTCATCAGTTTAGGAAATTATCTTACAACATTAGTAGTGCTAACTTTCACCATATTATCAAAGTTTACATGTTAATATATTCTATGACATAACCAACTGTAATCAATCTTAGCAATCAAACATTTATCCTCAACAGTTTTCAAATGAAATAGATTACCAATAGTTTATGTACCTGATGTAATAAGATTTCCTATACTTCCAATGATCTTGCAGATCCATCCATGAATTCCAATTTGTAATCTTTATCCAATAGTTGTTCAACACTCAACAAATTATGACTTAAACCTTCAACACACAAGACATCATCAATACTATTTTTACCATCAAGAGTAATAGATCCTTTTTCTTTAATCAAACAAGGAGCATTGTTGCCGAATCTAAAAACAACACCATCATAGTCCTCAACTTTTTATCCTTATCACTAGTCATATGATGTGAGCATCCACTATCAATGACCCATTCATCTCTTTTAACAACTCATGAAACCAGTGTTTTTTCTTCATCAGGTTTATCTTCTTTAAGCAATAAACAATATTTCTTCCTCATTAGAAAAAGACTCATCATCAGTGACACCTTCTTTAGCAACATAATTTTTTTATGACACTTAGGATTATATTTCATATATTTGTCTTTAAGATCCTTGGAGTTTTTGTTTGGACATCTAGATGTAGTATGACCAATCTTATTACAATTGAAGTATTTCAAAGGTAACTTTCCTTCATACTTAGCAGAGCCCTTAGGTAGTCTTCTCACAATCAAAAATTAAAGTTCATCAATCTTCCTTTCTTCCTCCATGATCTCTTCCAAATCTTTATCATAGTGTTTGAATTTCATCTTTGTATAGCTTTCTCCCTAGTCATACTTAGTCCCACTGGCTTAAAATGCAGTCTCAACCTTCAGAAGTTCCTTACTAAGTGCAGTCATTTCATAGGCACAAATTCTACCTACCAAAGCTTCTCTTGAAATTTCTCTTGTAGTTCTCAATTCCTCAATATTAGTAACTTTCTCACTGTAGCATGCATAAAAAGATCTCAGAATCTTGTCTACAACTTCATTGTCTATCAAGGTACCACAAATACATAATATTGCACAAACCAGATCATTTACTCTATGCAAATAGACTAAGGTAGTTTCACCTTCACTCATCTTCATATCTTCATATTTTGTGTTTAATCCTTGCAACTTAGCTTTCTTAACATATGTGTCACCTTCATAAATAGTTTCTAATTTTTTCCATACCTCATGTGCAATCCTTAATCCATAAATGTGAGGATATTATGAATTAGATAAGGCACTGATCAAGGTCTCACTTGCTAAAATTTTCTCCTTGAAATTATTCTTTTCATCTACAGTAGCATTTGTTAGGTCATTCAAAATAAAATAAATCTTCTCAGCAATCTGCTAGTATTCATCTTCTATCCCCATGCATATCAGGTAGGTAGTTATCCGATACTTCCAAATCATATATTTGTTGACATAAAAATTCAGACTCTCTTTTCTTATACTTTCCATGACTAATCTTCTTCAAGTGGTCAAGCTTCTTCAAAAGGACTAGGATCTAATACCAATTTTTAGGCCCAAAAGGAGGCAAGCACAATTGAGAGGGGGGGTGAATCAATTGTACACACCTAATAGTAATTTAATTTTAATTTAGCCACTTAGATCTAAAAGAAAAATAGTAATACAAGATCCACAAAAAACAACACATAAAACTAAGATTTGTTCTCAAGGAAACCTGATTAAGGGAAAACCCTGGTGGGAATCAAATCCATAAGATGAATGTACTCTGCTAAAAGTACTACCTAGTTGAGAGAAAATAGAGAACAAAGGGTGTAATAGAAATCATAAGCTTACAACCCAATCTGCGGGCTCACTTCCCAGATCTCAATACTCACAATACAATCATAGATCTTTCTCTTAGTTGGGTTCACTGATCTAACTTCAATTACAATAGGGTGGACATATAGTGCATTACAACCAAACTGAAAAATAACATCTCCAATGCCAATATAGTTCCAATGAAGTACAAACTCTACCTTAAATGTAAAATACAAGTATAAACAATTCTCCTTATAATCACACATCTCTCACTCACACACACTACAAATAAAATGATCTCTCATTTATACCAATTACAAAGAATAATCAACCACTAAGTCGGCTAAGACCTATTACAATAAAATATATAAAAATTATGCTCAATCTTGCAAGCGATCCAAATCAAGTCGACTAAGAATTAGATATGACCCAAATATTCAACCACAAATACAATTGTGTGTCACCAAAGAAACATAAAGAATCACAACATGTTACTCCATTAAGTCAGCTAGGACCTAAATGAAGAAACACTAACACAACCAAAACAACAATTCTAATCACCTCAAATGATGCCATCTAGAAACACAATCATCACATGATCAAAGAACACCAACAAGAATAATAAATACTATCTATAACATTTGCATCATATTATCTTCATCTCTGATCAACAAGAACACCAAAATACCAAACTCTGTCACAACAAAATATAGATTTTCATACTTTGAATCATTAACAACATTAGATATGAACACATAGATAAGGCACCATGTAACCACCATATTTGTAACCTATGAAACATGAAATCCAAGACATACTGATGCAAATACTCATCCACTATACATAGGAACACTGTAACAACAACAACAACCAGTAACTCAATCATACCTCACTCAAATTATCATCCAAACTTCTACGAACCTCTATAGACCATCTATAGACACCTTTGAACAATACCTCACAATCAAAACTCAAGCTCTTTGAAATAGAACCTAAACAACTGAAATCTTCTTCATTGAACATACTAAACACATTGTTTGGAAAAACAATTAGTATGTTGACATCAATGACAAAACATTAATGTCATCACACCCAAATACCAAAATCTGACATGCTCAACAATAGTCGAACAATACATCCCTTGAGTTTTTAACTGGTCCTAAGGTTGGTGGATTTTCTGTGAGGCCTACCCCAACATGACATAGATTAGCACTATCTTTCACTTGTATGTTCTCTTGTCGAAACTGATTTTGTTATAGTTGGACTTTTGGGATACATGTAAAACTTTATGGATTGTTGAAACCTTTACTTGTAAACAACACCTGAATATGTAATTAGGGAATCTATATAATACTCTATATTGGTGATGCAGATTTCCCTAAAGAACTTAGTTTTGATGGTTTTGTATATTGGATTAGTATGTGGATGTTAGATATAATCAAGATGCAAATTTATTAAAAGTTATGTTTATGCATGAGGAATAAATGTAGATATTGTTAAGTTCAATAATCTTTGATGCAAGTGTGAGTGAATGTGTGTTCAAATTACATTATGTAATCTATTATTTTTATGTATTGATTTATTGGACCTACTGATGTGTGCAATGAGTGTGCAGGAAAGTTGACCATGGTACTAATCGGGGATTCAGGAATGGACCTATGTGAAAACCGT
>MU227709.1:1139513-1154890 GCA_018584345.1 Thuja plicata | reverse complement strand
GGGGTGATAAGGAGAAGTTAGATGGCTAAAGGCCATGGCTTGAACCTTGTGAAGGTTGGTTGTTTAAATTCATGTGTGACTTAATTACAGTTTATTATGCTTTGGCTTCTCCTCCTGGGCTAGTACAATATCACCCCACTTTTGAAGAAGGTTTCTTGGAGACCTTCTTTTTGTTAAACCTTGGAAGGGAATTTCTTGATGAATGTTTGTTGGTTTCAAAATTGTGAATACTTATTTTTTATGTATGTCTCCTATTCATTTCTGGATCCCCTAGCTCAGGGGTGGCCTTGCAAAGGCCTAGGTTGGGAGGTGAGTCTCCATGGTCAACCGAAGATTTCTATGCAAGTTCAAGAAGGCTTGTATTGGTGTTCTTTTGAGAAACCACATCTGGTGGTCTTGTGATCCATCCTTGTAAATGAGCTTGTTTTTAAGCCAAAATGTTTATTATGAAGTCTTATAAAGTTGTTTTGAGTAAGAGGGCATTTTGTAAAAGTAATCCTATTTTATTTTTTAATCTGAAAATCAACTATGTTTTAGAGATGTATTTATGTGAATACTAAAGAGAGATTCCTTTTTATCTATGTTGTTTAAATAATATTGATGATTAAACTATTTTTCTGGTAGAATAAAGCTAATTAGATCAAGTTCAAAGAAAAGTTTGTGTTTAATAGATTAAGGTTCAATTAAACCTTATTCCTAATTTATGTTTGTGTTTATTCAATTCAAAGATAGTTTTATGCCATTAATGAGGAGGCAAAGTTATTTACATTAAGAGAGAAATTGTAGCTATCTTCTTTAAAAAAGTCATAGAATACTTGGATTAAGAAAGTTAATATGAAAGGGTTTCAATCTATTTAAATTGTAACCTTCTTGCTTTAAAGACACTTGTAAAATCAATTTATGATCATTTCTATTAATAAATAAGTATTTGGATCCTTATTTAAAAAAGATGGTTATACAAAAATGAGATTTATGGTTGTTTTACTAAATATAGTATAAACTTTCATCTCATTTAAATTTGTGAAATTTGTAACAGTGTATTAAGGAAAGAAAATACTACACCTCATTTAGTTAATATATCATGTTTTAATGAAAATTTTAAGTTCTTTAGGTTAAGGTTTTAGTGCCCGTGATTTGGGGCATGGCATTTTCACTTCTCCATATAAATGTACCAAATGTAAACGATTTGATGATATACCTCAAATATTATAAGGCTATAACTTGGTACACCATTTGTTAAAATGTCAAAGATTTAAGCCTTCACTCATTATTAACTCTAATAACAATGGTGCAAAATTTATACAAACACGTAGAATAATCAATCAACATGAAACTAAAACTAAAAATAATACTAAATGCCAATAAACTCCCCAACTACTTACAATGAGATAAAAATGTTATTTTAGAAAGAAAAAATGAATGTTCTCAAAAGTAGTAACAAGGAGCTCATAAAGGTGTACAAAATTAGTTTCCCTTAGAGTGAGAATTAATAATTGAATCACAGTGGATATTAATATATCTTCAAATGAAATATAAACTTACATAATATTATATCATATCATTTATAGAAAGTGATTAGGCATACATATTTAATGCTTCAAAATCATGAAACAAGAAGAATGAGACAAAAGAGAAAAGAAAAGATAAACATGGGAAAATCCTTTTGGGTAAAAAATCCCACACTCAAAAATCAAGCCAATGTATTATTCAACAAAAAGTTACAATACATTTTAGGCTCTAAGCCTTTACATCTTGTTCCATCTTGGAGAAAATATAATAGAATAACCCTTATGAAAAGAACTCCTCTCCTCTCACAAACCTGCTAAGGAACCAAAATATATGTAGAGTTCAACTCAAAAAGGTAGGTTCCTGACATAAGGAGGGGTGGTAGATAGGGCCAAAGGCTCTCCCAACTACCAAACCAGCTTGCAGACACAATGCAGAAGCCAATAATAACACAGTGAGAGAAGAAACAACATAGATCCTTTCTATTAATTTATCAAACTCATAACATGATAGGCTGTAAGGCCTTCCCAATTTCGGCCATATATTCAATTAATTACAAATTGATCTTCATACATGCGAGGTCATTGACTTGCATTCCATAAATTTCAATACTTAATCTTCTCTACAATCTGATCTCTATCTTATTCTAAAACTCCTCCTAAAACTAAGAACATAGAAACAAATATATACAAGTGTCCACCAAAGAGGTTGGCACTCAAATCCAAAAGAGAGACCCAGATTTAGGTCCACAAAGATCCCAATGAGAGACCCAAAATAAATTAAGCCACAGAATTTAAATGTAGAAGTTGGCCACCAGATCCAAGTCCAAAATCAACAACTCGGGCAAAGGATGAACGAGCAACATAGTGACTTAGGAAAAGAACAACTCGAGCAATAGGAAAACAAACCTGAGCATCTAAAGAAATGAACTCAGAAACAATCATGACCGAGTGACAAAAACCTGAGCAACTGAAAATGAACAAGCATGCCCAAGCGGCAGAACCCTGAGCAACAGAGACCAACTCAAAACAAGAAAAATCGAGCGACAGAGATGTTAAAATAAATGAGAGGGGGGGGGGTGAATCAGTGGCCTCAAAAATATTCCAATAAATTACCCAAAAAATTATTACCACAATTATAAGCCTCTATTTATCTTTAGTCCTACAAGATGAATTTCTTTAAGTAATCTTATCAAATAACTACTGCTCAAAGTTCTCTGTAAAACCTTATTCTTTATCTTTACCGATTAGCAGTCTTTCATTTACCGAAATACAATAAATTACTTACTGTATACTAATCAATCCTATTTTAGTAATGTATAAAGAAAAACATGAAAGAAATGACTCATAAACACATTTGACACATGGATTTTTAACGTGGAAACCTTGTTAAGGAAAAAACCACTTGGGACCGGTAACCCAAATTTTTCACTCTTCTGAAGTGAGCTCAGTGAAGAGCCAACCCTGTTAAAGGTTACAAACACACTGTTAAGTATGACCTTGTTAGAGGATTTAACACCAACAATTTATCACTTGATATCTAGCACTCCTATTCTATCTTCATGATAAACCTTTTGATACTCCTTGGGATGTATCTCAATATATAAAGGATTTTTTAAGATCCTGCTTGATTAAGAGACTTCTCTGATTCAATGGTTAAATTGAAACAATATATGATCTATTCATATAAACAACTATGATTTGAAGATAAATAGATATATTGTAATCTCATAATACCTTTATGATCAATGTCTCCTTTCAATACCTTTGCTCCACTTCTTTCTACTCGTTGATGTTGTGCTTCTCTGTTGCTCGGTGTCCACAGAAATATTAGCTCTATTCTTTAGCTTGATTGATCAGGATTGTATGAAGTCATTATTCAACAATATTCTCTTCAAAATCCTCTTCTCTTTTCACCCCTAATTCATAATGAATTATCTTGTATCTTTATAGACATGATTTCACCATTTTTAGGTCTTAGTCTTTCTTGTTCTTGGCATGATCCACAATTCTAGCCAATCTTTCTTTAAAACTATACTTCAATTTTATCCCGTAGATTTCTCTTAGATAAATGGAATAAAATAACTTTAAAAATATTTCTTATCTCTGGTTTTAATCTTGTCGATGAAAACAATAGTAATAACCAATTAAATCCATATTTATCTCTTTTTAGCTAAGTCTTTTGTCATTTATGAACTTTAGTTCTTTTCGGTGTTTAACTCCTTGTTAGCTTCGGTCAACACTTCAGTTCTCCTCGGGCATCTCCGTCGGGGTTGTCTATCCATTGGGGTTGTCTATCCATTGGGTAACACTATGATTCTGCTTGTCAATAATGCTTTCTTTCGTTTCATGCTTGGGTATCACTGTGACTTTCCTCTCAGGGTTGTCTATCCATCGAGGTGCACTGTCTGTCGGTGTTTGTTGTCATCACAAAGTGCATAGTGACCTTTTATGCATTACTGAAAGCATAACCTTAATCTTTCTGGTTCTTTGAATTCTTTGACACTATGTATATAACCAATCATATTATATCAAGTTGACATCAATGAAAATACAATACATTAACTAATTTAATGTTTTTCATTCACTTTCTGTAGCTTGGTGATCATCAACTTAACATCTTCAAGAATTCAATCAGTTATAGTTCATCAATCTCTCCCTTTGGCATTGATGGCAACACACTACATTACCAGTAATAAAATATGAAATATATCATTTTTAGTTCATCAATCTACCAATCTTTTTTCTCTATAACCAATACAAATGTCTGGCTCTCAGTAAGCTCATATATCTTAGATTTGTTTCTTGCAGAGTGCTTTCTTCAATCTTCATTCCCTTCAATGGATAGATGTAGCAATATTCTGACTCTATCTTTTATGTTGTCTCTCCCTTTGAATGTTCCTCTTCTTGATTATCTATTTTTCCTTTGACAGTAATAAAGTCATCTCTCCCTTATAATACTTCTCTCCCTTTCAATAATCATGATGGATATTTCATATGTAATCTCCCCCTTTGGATATTCTCTCCCTTGTAGGTTACATCTTTCTCAAGTCATCTCAAGTCATCTTAGGATACTCTCTCCCATCTGGACATTCTCTTCCTTTGACAATAATGCCAAACATTCCTTTCATCATTTTTAATATATTTCTTAAATTTCCCTATCCATCAGCAATACAATCACTCTGGTGTTCGATGCAGATATGTACCTTTCTATGTACTAATGTATCTTTGCATTCCATCTCTTTGCTTTCATCAACATGAATGATCTTTTGATTGTGTGTAGGCTGGTGCAGCCTCCTAGTCAACTTACTGACCAATAGACAAGGGTCGGACCCCTAGCCTCTTTCTCAGGTACTTAAATGTATCTTTAGGCAATGGCTTTATGAATATATCAAATAATTGTTCCTTGGATTGGACATATTCTAGTATCACCTCTTTCTCTTGCACTTGTTCTCTTACGTAATTATACTTGATTGCAATATGTTTGGTCTTAGTATGCATGACTGGATTCTTAGAAATGTTTATTACACTGGTATTATCACAATAGATAATCACTGGTTCAAGAATTTTCATATTCATACCTTCTAGTAACTATTTTATCCTTGCAATGTTAGAGAAATTTGCAGCAGCAGCCACATATTTTGCTTTTGGAGTAGATTGTGAGATGCATCCTTGCTTCTTATTGATCCATATGACAAGTTTTTCACCCATGAAGAATGCTCCTCCAATTGTGCTCTTTCTGTCATCTAAGTTTCTAGCCCAATCAACATCTGTATAGACTTGAAGCTCAAATTTTCCTTCTCTTTTATACAATAATCCATAGTCCTCGGTGTTCTTTAGATATCTCATAATTCTTTTGACAATAGTCATGTGTGATTATTTGGGATTAGGAGAGAATATTGCAACTACTCCAACTGCATGTGCTATATCTAGTCTAGTATGAACAACATACATTAGTTTTCCAATCATTGATCTATACAAGGTCTGATTTACCTCATTTGACTTATCTTCCTTTGTCATCTTACATATGATTTCCATAGGTGTTCCAACCGGTTTGGAATATTTCATCTTAAATATCTTCAACACTTCTTTGATGTATTTGGATTGTGTGATATATATGCCCACATCTTGTTGAATAATCTGTAGACCAAAAAAGAATTTGGTCTCCCCAAACATTGACATCTCAAACTCTTTTCTCATTTCATTAGCAAATGATTTGCATAACATATCATTACCCCCAAATATAATATCATCAACAAATATTTCAGCAATCAAAATATTTTCATCAGTATCTTCTTTTAAATACAAATTGTTATTTTCACTTATTCTTACAAATCCAATACTTATGAGATAGGAGTGAAGTCTTTCATACCAGTCTCTAGGTGCTTGTTTCAATCCATAAAAGGCTTTGTGTAGTCCAAAAACCATGTTTCTCTTGTCAGGATCAACAAACCCTTCTGGTTGTTCAATGTATACCTCTTCTTCTAATATTCCATTTAGGAATGCAGATTTGACATCCATTTGGTATACCTTGAATCCTTTGTATGCATCATAAGAAAGCATTATTATTACTCCTTCTAGTCTAGCAACGGGCGCAAAGGTTTCACCATAGTCAATACCTTCTTCTTGTGCTCTGTGTATACTAATCTTGCTTTATTTCTTGTGACTTCTCCATTCTCATTCAACTCGTTTCTAAATATCCATTTGGTAAAAATGACATTATTGTCATCTGGTCTAGGTACTAATTTCCATGTATTGTTCTTCTCAATCTTCTCTATTTCTTCATTCATAGCACTAACCCATTCTTCATTTTCAAGTGCAGTATTAACAGATTTAGGCTCAAAATCAAAAATTAAACATCTAGTATTTAGTGACTTACTTCTTTTTCTCATTACAACCTTCTTGTCTCCTATGATCTATTTATGTGGATGGTGTCTTCTGACATACTTGGAAAGTATTGGTTCAACTCTTTGTTCATCATTTTGACCTTCATTCTGATCTCCATTAATCAGAACATCATTTTCCTAATTTTTGGTATTTATAGCTTGATGCTCGAATGTAATGTTCTGTTGCTCGGGCAGAGTGTCAGGTTCTTCAGTGTAAACAAACCTATTATAGTCTTCTAGTTTTTTCTTCTTTCCTCATCATTTTTCTCTGCATATTCATCTATTCTGATATTTGCACTTTCAATGATTTTGTTAGAGGACTTGTTATGACATTTATAAGCCTTTCTCTTGGTGGAATACCCTAGAAAGATTCCTTCTTCACTTTTGGAGTCAAGCTTTCCATTTCTATCATCTTTCAAAATATAACATTGACTACCTATTAGCGAACAGATTTGTCTTTTTGTAAATAATCTTTTAAGTTTTCTCTATCACCCTTAAAAGACAAACTATTCTTAACAGTTGGGTAAGTGTATTTTATAATCACTCCCCTCTGAATTTTATAACAGGTACAGCTCCCTTAAATAATATTCAATGAAATGAGGAAATAATTTAATCTGTTAGCTTTTAACCAGAAAGCTTATAAAGGCAACAATATCATTCTTCGATGATATGTTTTGAAACAACTAGAGAAGTACATATAACTAGGTGATGAATAGGAAGGAAACACAGTCACTTCCACAATAGCATTTCATGAAAAACATAAACAACTTTGACTGCAGATAATAGATAACAGATAAAAATCAAGATTTAGCTACCATGAAACAACTGACTAAGATATAAAACAGGTCAAACTATATGCCAACACAGGGCACTTTGCTCAAAATCATAAACAACATAGATTCATTGATCTTCCTATCATATACTTCAAAAATCACTACACAGGTAATTATCTAAAAATCAATTCTGTTCACAACAATCACCATCTGAATTCTAATTATCAAAACTATATCTATCTATCAAAGTTTTTCCGAACCCTTTCAAAGTTTTAGCAGCTAGAATAAATAGCAATAGAGCACCGAGAGGCCTCCCAAAAAACACAACCTCTCGGTGAAATAGTTAAGTAACAAATCCATCAGTCAGAGGACACGTGTCCTTGAAATTTAGCATAATAACATAGTAAAAATAGGAAACTAGATGGCAGAATCAGGTTCTTTATCTAAGGCATGATCCTCACTTGTCACTGGACTCCCTTCTTCATTAATAACCGATTGAGTCAGTTTCCATTCTTTGTACGCTTGAACTAATTCCTTGGCAAGAAATAGGTGCAGGATTTTAGATTTCAGTATTCGGGCCATGGAGGCGTCTTTGTTCCAACTCAAATTTTTCACCCTATCAGTAACATTAGATAACTGATCAACACACAAATAAAGCATGGATTCAATCCTTGCTATCTGGGTCAAATCAGAGGCCTTGGGATGAATCTTGTCTCTGATGGTTTTAATAGCTGACTCAAAAGCATCCATAGCACCTTTCAGTTCTTGTTCACCGAAGACAGAGGGGTAGGTATAAGTGAAATTAATAACTTTCAACTCTGTTAGGGCAGCCTTTTGGATTTTCTTTTCTTCAACTTCATATTCTTTATTCTCTGTAATAGCACTTCTTATCAGGGCAATATGCCAGCTGATGTTTTTTCTGAGTATGAAGAAGTAGGACTCCTCGGCACCTTTCAGTGACTTTTCTGCACAGAATTTACTAAAGCCATGTCTTTCAATTTCCATAAATTTGGTCATTGCTGACACCCACTTTTCTTCATCTGTGCTCCATACTTGTCGTTGAGCCTGCAATTCCTCTATTGTTGTCTCAGTATTATGAAGAACTGAATGAGAATCTTTGATATACTATTTGCCATTTTTAAGCACCTAAGCCATCCATTCATCCACTGAAGAAACTAGAGTTCATCCCCTTTGAACTTGATTCAGTAGAGTCTTATTTTCTTCAAAATTGCGATTGAACACTTGAGAAGACTGAGACAATGGGGTAGCATCAAAGTTGCAAAATGCGTTAATAAACTGAGAAAGTGAAACAATGGTCTGTTTTAATTATTTCTTTTCTTCGCTATCCTACACCGATGTAATCAACATTTGTTGGGCTGTTTCTTTGAACAAGTGGTTTTTACCGGCTTTGTCCATTGTTCCCAACTCAATTTTGGTAACTTAAAAGTCCTCAACTGCCACATCTGGCTTCTCTTCCTTAGGCCTATAAGTAGCGACCTCAGCCGTCCACTTTCCAGTCTTAGCATCAGCAAACATGTGTGCTGTGCTTTTTACCTTCTTGGCTTTAGGGGTTTTCTGATCGTACTTACTCACAATATCTTGTACTGGTATGGACACAGGAATCAAACTCTACTTTTTATTGACTGAGGAAGTTAGCCATTTGGGCATGTCACTGGTCGCTGCTAGTTGGGGAACAACTTTAATAGGAATATCCATTAAATCCAGGGTTACGTCTTCAAGATCAAAAATATCTTTCCTAATTTGGTCATCATCACCAATCTGATAATTCAAGTCTTCAAACTTATCATCTTCCAGATTTACTATCTCTGTCTATTCTTGAGTCATCTTTTCCTTCTTTTGAGATCGAGAATGTGACCTGGTGATACGTTGAGGAGAAACCATAGATGAAAGTTCCACAACAGACTTCTTTTTAGATTCTTTCTTCTGCTGCTTACCAGATGAACCTGCATTATCAGATGTTTTAGGCGTGTTAGAAACAAAGGGGGAAGAAAACAAAATTGAATATTTATTTCTAATCTTTTTAGGACTGGACTACTCTTTTTTGCACTTGTAACCACTTCTCAGTTAATTTGAGAACATGTTGTGTTCTTTGAATGTCATCATCTTCCTCTTTTGACCAATCAACATCTACCTCTTCAGTATCGAGAAGTCTTTTGAAATTAGGTTCAATCAAATCAAAACCATCATCTGTCACTCCTTCTATGCTGAATTGTATTCTCATTGATAGAATTTGAGAGATACATAGTCTACTGTGGCTTCTGGTCATGACTTGAGATTCATTTACACAATCTTCCTAGAAATCCTCTAAATGGGGAAATGGAAACATGTGAGACCTTAAGCCCAGGCTGCCGCTAGCAAAAATTTTATTATCAAAGCCTGTCCTTTCTGTATAGTACTTGAAATCAAAATGACTGAGATCACTTTCGATACTTATAGCATCTTCCAAGGTTAGACATAAAAGCTTCCCTAGCTGCAATGGAAATAGTTTTTCTCCTCGATTTCCAAGAAGAAAATGCTTTAGCACGACGACAAGCTATCTACAGATTTCAGAAAAAATAAAATAGTCAAATGCATATTGAGGCAATTTGGTAGGGGCATCCTCAAAACCACCAATTCTTAAATAAGAGAACTTAGGGAATTGGATGTAATAACTGCCAAACCTAGTCACAAAGTGTTGAGCTTTTGAGCTCATTCTCCCGAATCTCCAGACATTTCAAAGCAAAGCTTTCCCATAAAAGTATCATGAACTCTCCTGTAATTTTGAATTACACTATCTTTATGAAGCATAGAGAAATATTCAAACACACACATGCCATCAATCCAAAGCTCATGAACCATGCCACTCCATATCCTACTACATGCTAGACAATACATGAGATAAGAGGACATATAAAAGCTACAGCCAGTATGCTTGGAACTATTCAACTATTCCCTCATGGATTCTACGATTAACTTAGCCAAATCCAACTTATGCTTTCCCTCTAAAGTAATTTGTACATAACAGAATAACCAATCTGCAAACAAAGAAGCCTCGGGTGACCCCCTAACTCTGTGCAGCATTACCATGATATCACTAATGTGCGGATGTATGTGATTTCTGTTTAACTTCTTGGGAAAATGAGAACCTCCTCTTTGGGCATTTATCAACCAATACTTAGCCATTGAAGTACAGTTTGCATCACCATTGGGCTTGAACTTAACTAGATATTGGGAAGGAGAAAAAGATGAAAAAGTATGTTCTTGGATTTGGAAAGCTGAGGCAAAAATTCCTCTATTTACGGCCATCAACACTTTGCCATTTTTGTTAAGAATTGACTCAGTTCGTTGGTCATAATATTTAATACATTCATGGACAAGCTCAGGGCAAACCACTACAGGAGGGAAACATGCAGCTATACATAACCCACTACTCAAAATTTCCATAGAAGGGACATTTTCTTCCACACATGCAGTAAGCCTATCAGCTATCCCTTCAATTTCATAACCTTCTAGGTCTGTGTCTGTTATGATAGAATTTTTGCAGACTAAACTAGACACATTCGCAAAGAAATGAAATGCTGACTTCATTTTTGCAAGAACAAACTGCAAATTACTGCAGAAACCCCTACAAAATTCACCAACTTTTAAATTTAAACACTAGAAGAGTGACAGCCTGACTTACTTTAATCTCTAAGGAAAATTCTGCAACTGGAGCTCTGAAAAAACCTTACCTCCGTTCTTTGCACATATAGAGAACAACAGTAATTCAAAAATGAATGCCAAGGAGGGCTTTTAAAGGAAACGTCTAGAATGAGTAATTAATTACCCATAATTAAGACAATAATGTCTCGAAAAGAGAAGTGACCGTTCCCACACACGATCATTTACTACCACTTTGCCCAAACTTTTATGTCGCACAAACTCCTCATTAATTTGATAGCTCAGACATGATTTAGCCACCGCCGAAAGACCTCTTCATTAAAATATTTACCCGAGTGGGACCCATGTCTAAAAAGATGGTTGTTGTCCTTAATTTATGCCACCTATCATTTTTAAAGATCCTTGAACACTCTTGAACACTCTTGAACACAGTTCAAAGATGTTCGTATGTGTTCACCCTCATTCAAGCCTGTTCCTTAATATCCCACCAACACTTTGATACCAATAGCCAAATCATTTAACCGATAACCTTCCACCCTAGATCAACCAAAGTTTTGTAACCTGATGATCACGAAACACCTTCCTTTAGTGAAAACGCTAATCACCCGCTTCTGCTTTATAAAGAATATGAATGAGCTTGAACATCCTTGAATGCCCTTGAATAGAGTTCAAGGTTGTTCATAGGTGTTCAAGCCTGTTCAAACCTGTTCAAACATATTCAAAAGATATGTTAGCAAAAGACTTTTCTCTCCTTAGCAAGCAACGATGGAACATAGGGAAGATCTTTCGCTAAGATTTTAAACATGAGTGCTTAGGCAGCTTGAGATACACAAAATAATAAGGCGACTCTGAAAAAGGAACACTAAGGACAAAGATCAAGATTTGGACTAACACCGGCTCTGATTGGGGACTGGCTTTTCTCAAAAGCCAGAGAACTCAACTACTCTGGTTTCACAAATTGCTGCAAAAAGGGCTCAGAAAACTCACAAGAAAGGGAAGACACACCAAACAGAAGAAAACCTAACCTAATATATATAGCAAGACACAAAGACTGAGACTAAAGCTTCAGAAACTTAAGATCTTGCCCATTATAGGAAAATGGTAAGATCATTCCATCTGGATAAGCCAACTTGAAAGCATTCGTTCCAACCTCTTCAGTGATAACAAAGGGACCTTTCCACAGTGACTCAAACTTACTGTGGGCACCTTTAGGAGCTTTTCTTTTGTCCCATAGCAGAACTTCATCTCCTTTCAGAAAACTTCTGGGTCTTGCTTTCCTGTCAAAAATGTTCTTCACCCTAGCTTGATGCTTAGTAATCTTATCTACCAGAGCTTCTCTTTCTTCTTCTAATTTATGCAAGTACATAATTCTTTTCTCCAAGGAGTCTTTGAAAGTTTGATCCTCAATGGCCATTTGTAGCTTTGCTACGGAGAGTTCCAGAGAAACTGATACTTGTGCCCCAATTCCATACACCAACTCAAAGGGTGCCATACCGATTGCTCTTTTAGGAATAATTCTATCAGCCCAAAGGGCTTCAAAAAGATTCTTATGCCAATTTTTGCCACTATCATCTACCAGCTTTTTCATGATCACTATCAAGTTTTTATTACTTGACTCGGCCTGTCCATTTCCTTGGGGGAAGTAATCAAATGAATGAGCCAGAGAAATATTGTGATCAAAACAGAAAAGGGAAAGCTCCTGTGAAGAGAAATAAGTGGCATTATCTGCCACAATATTTTGGGGTACTCCAAAATGCACCAAAATGTTATCTTTTAAGAAATCACAAACTACTTGAGAGTTAGCCTTTTTGGTCAGAATAGCCTCGACCCACTTAGTGAAGTAGTCAGTCACTGTTAGGATATAAATGTGACCTGCACTTGACTGAGGACTGACAGGGCCTACAAAATCAATACCCCATTGCTTGAATGGTTCACTCACCACAAATGGTCTTAAAGGCAAAGCAGCTAATTGAGGTCTTCCAGAAAATAATTGACATTTTTCACAATTCCTGACGAATGCATAGGCATCTCTGAACATACCCGGCCAATAAAAACAATTTTGGAGGATTTTGAATGTCGTTACTGTAGACGAGAAATGACCTCCACAGGCCTCCTCATGAAAGGTTTTGAGCAACTTTAATTGCTATCTTTTATCCACACATCTTAGAAACGTACCATCAAGACCCCTTTTATAAAGCACACCTTGCCATATCACATACTTAGCAGCTTGCAACCTCAGAGTTCATCTTTCTTTAGGTGATAGCCTTTGTGGACATTCTCCATACGTCAGGAAATAGGCAATGTCACAAAACCAAGAATTTGTTAAACTAACCAATAATACTTGAGATATTTCAGATTCTGGATTTTCAGGATGACTAACATTTTCTGCGATAAATTTACACAAACCTCTGCCTCTAACCAGCTTAGTGGGTTTGATTATCAAATCATATTCCTAAATATTTGTCACCCATGCTGCTCTTTTGTTCATGGCTATTTCTTGTTGGGTGAGTAATGCTTTCACCACTGGATCAAGGACAAACACTATAGAATGAGAATGGAGGATGTAGAATCTGAAGTGCTTAACTGATTTCACCATAGTGAAGGCTTGCTTTTCAATTGGGGAATACTTTAGTTCATGCTTATTTAAAGGTGTACTCATGAAAGCGATGGGGGATTCATTTCTTGAAACATCTTTCTGAGTTAGAATTCCAGACAATGTGTGATCAGAAGCATAACAATAGATGATAAAATCTTTTTTGTAATTTGGGTAAACTAGAGATGGGGCATTGGCCACGGCTATCTTAATTTCTCCAAAAGCCTTTCTACCTTCTTCTGTCCACTTAAAAGGATGTTTTTCACTCATCATCCCCACTATGTGCCTTGTCAACTCAGAAAAATATGGGATAAAAGCCCTCAAAAAGTTAATTTGACCGAAGAAAGATTTGACCCCTGTCCTCGTTGAAGGTAGACCGATCTGTTGAATAGCCTTGACTCTTTTGGGGTTAATTTTGATTCCCTCTTTGGATACGATATGTCCCAATAATTTTCCTTCGGTCACACCAAAAATTGATTTTTTAGGATTAAGTGAAATGCCATGATCTCTACATCCCTGCAGAACTGATTTAAGGTCTCGAACATGATGTTTCCTCCTTTTGGAGTACACAGTTAAATCATCAAGGTAAATTACTATGATTGTATTTTTTAGATCAGCAAAAGAGGAATCCATTGCCCTTTGAAAAGTTGCCCCCGCATTGATCAAGCCAAAGGGCATTCTATTGTAAGAAAAAGTTCCCCACAGTGTAGTAAAAGCAGTCTTCTGTTTATCATCATCAGCTACACTTACTTGATTATATCCAGAAAAACCGTCAAGTAGAGACATCATTTCTGACCTTGCAACTGCCTGTAATACTTGTTCCATTTTGGGCAAGGCATAATTATCTTTGAGACTGGCCTGATTTAAATTCCTAAAGTCTACGCAGATCTTTATTTCACCATTCTTCTTTCTGACAGGGAAAATATTTGCAATCCAGGTTGAGTGGTGGATAGGGTAGATGATTCTAGCTTTTAGCATCTTGTCAACCTCTTTTGATATCACTTCTAAAACCTTGGGATTGTAACTACGAAGCTTTTTCCTAAAAGGCTTTGATTCAGGCTTGAGAGGGATGTGATGACTAAATTTCCCTTTCTGAAAATCTTTAAGATCACTATAATCCCAAGCAAAAACATCAGTGTAGGCTGTTAATAGGATTTGAAGGTTTTTATTTTCTTGGGCAGACAAAGTTTTACCTATAGAAATCCACTTGGGTTTAGCCACAGTGCCAATGTCCACCTTGTCATATTCCTTTTGCACATCTGATTGAGAATTTTTTCTTGGAACGAAACTATCATCCTTTCGAGAAAACAAGTTCTCTAAGGAAACCAAACCTTTGGGATTTCTGTTGCTTTTCAATTGGACAACTTCTTCTTCTTGTAGGGATTCATGATTTATCCCTCCACTGTATTCATTCATTCCTTCAAAGTACATAGAAGAGAAAGCTTCTACACATGCCATAAAATCCTTTATTCGGGTATCATCTTCAAAAACTTGTAGGTGTTCAATGTTGTCTGGGACAGCTGGTCTGTATATCATCTCAATCCTATATGTTCCTATTGTGAAATCTGAGTGAGCAAGGAGTAGAGACACTGATATAGATAGGGAATCATCCCTTGTATTGAGAATTCTGGGAATAGATTCTATGGAGAAGGCTTCAAAAGAATCCATTTCGTCCCATACCAAATTTTTGTAATGTTTCAAACGCTCATTCTTTACTGAAAAATGACCTTTTACTTATTTGACAATGAGCTCAGCATCACCTTTCACAACAAGTGCCTTTATTCCCAATGTTTTGGCTTCTCGTAGCCCTAACAAGAGGGTTTAATATTCAACGGTATTATTGGTATTTTTAAAATCCAATTTGTAGGAAAAAGGAATATACTGATCATCAGGCCCTTTGAAGACTACACCAGCCCCTGAACCTGCGGTAGCACAACTACCATCAAATTCCATCAACCAA
>MU227709.1:1076219-1110609 GCA_018584345.1 Thuja plicata | reverse complement strand
AACATTCTTAGCTCGGTAGACTCTGTCTAATGACTGATATGACATTCTGAACTCGGTAGACTCTGTCTGATGACTGATATGACATTTGTGTAACATCAAGGACAACACACAATTAAACAATTGTTTCCAACAAATATCATCAAGATAGAATAGGTTACCTTTTGTCTATTCACCAGCTCTGATCAAACTTCCTGATTCATTAAAAATCTTTTCCATTTTTTTCTCAAATGCTACTCGGTGACTTGTGTTATTCATCTGTGAAACACTCAATAGATTACAATTAAGTCCTTTTACCTAGTATGCATTTTCACATTTGATTAGGTTATTCAACATTATGATTCCTTTACCTTCAACTAGACAAGGTGTGTCATTACCCCTCCTTACTGATCCACTATTATAATACTCAAAAGTTTCAAACTTTTGTTTATCACCAATCATGTGGTGAGTACAGCCACTATCTATAATCCAGACATCATTCTTACTAACCTTATATATGAGTGCAGTCTCAACATACCTTTCTTCTTCTTCAGAATCATCCTTCATGGATACAAATACCATCTCAATGTCTTCACTAGATTTAGTGTCAGTATCTCCATCTCTGTTCTCAGCCAGGTAACAAGCTTTCTTCCCTTTTTCCTTGTAGTCTCAGGTATCTCTTCTGTCAGATTGTTGGTTGCTTCGATAATCTCTGTTATCAATTCTATCAAACTTATTTTCATATGATTTGTCATTACTTCTGTCATCTTTTCTTTTATTAGGAAATCTAGAAACAAAGTGTCCAATCTCTTTAAAATTAAAACATAAAAGTGGTAATTTGCCTTTGTACCTACCTTTGCCTCTCTGCAATCTTCTAGCCATTAGTGCTTCAATCTCATCAAGATCTTGGTCATCACTATCACTTTCACTATAATTTTTCATAGTGTGTTTATGACTTGACTTACTTATTTTCAAAGAAGATTTAAATGCAGACTCAATAGATGGTAAGACATTGTTATCAAAGTTATTCATCTCAAATGAAATCAGTCTACCAACCAAACTATCTAAAGTTACATCATTGTTTGCTACTACTCTCATTTCTTGTATACAAGATACTCTAATAGCATATACAGGCAGTAAGGTCCTTAGGATTTTACTTACCACTATTTATTCTTCAAGTACACCACCAACTCCTCGGATAGCATTGACTACCTCTTTTATTCTACAACTATACTGAGTGATATTTTCTCCTTCTTTCATTCTTAGGTCATCAAATTTACCTCTTAGGATTTCTACCTTAGCTCTTAGTACATTAGCATCTCCTCCATGTACCAGCTTCAATTTGTCCCACATTTTCTTTGTAGAGGTGCAAGTTTTGACATATTCAAATTCAGCATCGGAGAGTGAGGAAGAAAGTTCTATCATTATAGAATTGTGCTCATGTTTTTCTCTTAATTTCTCAAGTGTGTGAGGTCCTGTAGGCAACAAATATTCAGTATCCAAGTATTGAGTAACTTGGGCACATCCCGTTTTCTCATCTTCTGATATTTTTAGGTCTTGAAACCTTCCTTCTAAGCATACAAGCTCTGATACCAATTGTTAGAATAACTAAGGGGGGGGGGTGAATCAGTGGTATCAAAAATATTCTAATAAATTAACCTAAAAAATTATTACCACAATTATAAGCCTCTAGTTATCTTCAGTCCTACAAGATGAATGCCTTTAGATTATCTTATCAAATAACTACTACTCAGAGTTCTCTGTAAAACCTTATTCTTTATCTTTACCGATTAGTTGTCTTTCATTTACCAAAATACAATAAATTACTTAGTGTATACTGATCAATCCTATTTTAGTAATGTGTAAAGCAAAACATGAAATAAATGACTCATAAACACATTTGACACATGGATTTTTAACGTGGAAACGTTGTTAAGGGAAAAAACACTTGGGATCGGTAACCCAAAATTTTCACTCTTCTGAAGTGAGCTCGTTGAAGAGACAACCATGTTAAAGGTTACAAACACACTGTTAAGTGAGACCTTGTTAGAGGATTTAACACCAACAGTTTATCAATTGATATCTGGCACTCCTATGCTATCTTCGTGATAAGACTTTTGATACTCCTTGGGATGTATCTCAATATATAAAGGATTTATTTAGATCCTACTCAGTTAAGAGACTTCTCTGATTCAATGGTTAAACTGAAACAATATATGATTTGTTCATATAAAAAACTATGGTTTTCACATGTTTATATCTATTGGAAGCTCATAATCCTTTCAATACCTTTTCTCCACTTCTTTCTGCTCGGTGATGCTATGCTTCTCTGTTGCTCAGTGTCCACAAAAATATTAGCTCTGTTATTTAGCTTGATTGATCAAGACTATATGAAGTCATTCCTCACCAGTATTCTCTTCAGCATCCTCTTCTCTTTTAACACCTAATTCATAATAAATTAGCTTGTCTCTTTATAGACATGATTTCACCTTTTTTAGGTCTTAGTATTTCTTTTTCTTGGCATGATCCACAATTCTAGCCAATCTTTCTTTAAAACTATACTTCAATTTTATCCCATAGATTTCTCTTAGATAACTGGAATAAAATAGCTTTAAAACTCTTTCTTATATTTTGTTTTGATCTTGTCGATGAAAACAATATTAACAACTAGTTAACTCCATATTTACCTCTTTCTAGCTAAGTCTTTTGTCATTTATGAACTTTAGCTCTTTTCAATGTTTAACTCCTTGTTAGCTTCGGTCAACACTTTAGTTCTCCTCGGGCATCTTCGTTGGGGTTGTCTACCCGTCAGGTAACACTGTGATTCTGCTCATCGGTAATTCTTTCTTGGGTTTCATGCTCGGGTATCACTGTGAATTTCCTCTTGGGGTTGTCTATCCATCAGGGTGCACTGTCCGTCGGTGTTTGTTGTCACAAAGTGCATACTAAACTTTTATGCATTACCAAAAGCATAACCTTACTCTTTCTGGTTCTTTGAAGTCTTTCATACTATGTATATAACCAATCAAATTATATCAAGTTGACATCAATGAAAATACAATACATTAACTGATTTAATGTCTTGCATACACTTTCTGCAGCTTGGTGATCATCAAATTAACATCTTCAAGCATTCAATCAGTTATAGTTCATCAAGAGCCCAAGAAATAGAATATTTCTCCGAGTAGCCTCCAAACAAGCAAATGAATAAAAGTAAACATCTTTTTGGTTGAGCAGGATTGCCAATGACCCAAGATGCTCCTACATCAGACACCTAGGGTTACAAGAAATGATTCCCCAAATCATGTATCATGTCCAACCTAAAATGAATCCAACTTAGATTGAGAAATCCAAGATGAGTCCTCAATCGGTCTATTCTTCCACTTTACCAGATACTCCATATATTATTTTCCTCTTGTACTTCTGCCAACTCTTTGTTTCAAAATATTCTCAACTTCCTCTATCTTCTTCTTAGGATAATCACTTGGTGTTGTTACTTCTTCATTGGGTTCATGATATTCATACAAATTTGAAATATTGAATATAGGTAATATATCCATGTCATTAGGTAATTAAACTTCATAAGCATTTCCACTGTCAAATCTTCTCAATATTTTGCAAGGACCAAATTTCTTCATCTTTAATTTACCATAGGTTCCAATAGGAAATCTTCCTTTCTTCAAATGGACCATTACTACATCACCAAATTCAATTTTTTTATTTCTTCTTGATCTGTATGCACTATCCTTGTATTTATGATTACTTTTCTCCAGCTTATATTTTACATCTTCATGCAATATCTTCATAAATTCAGCAAATAATTCTACTTCAGTACTTCTTTTCTCTTCTCCAATAATATCTCTCAAGTCTAATATACCTCTCGGTTGTGTGCCGTGAACAATCTCAAAAGGTTTCTTTCTAATAATTCTATTTACTAAACTATTACATGTGAACTCTGCTTGTGCCAACATTAAATCCCAATTACTTGGTGCATCTCCAACTAAACATCTCAACAAATTACCCAAACTTTGGTTCACAACCTATGTTTGTCCATCAGTCTGTGGATGAAATGTAGAACTAAACTTCAACTCAATATCCAACTTCTTCCAAAGTGTTCTCCAAAAATAGCTAACAAACTTACTATCTCGATCAGAGATGATACCCCTTGGTAATCCATGCAATCTGAAAATCTCCTTGAAGAAAAGATCTGCTATATTTACTACATCTGATGTTTTCTTACATGGTATAAAATGTGTCATCTTATAAAATCTATCCACAAAAGAAAAATATGGAATCATTACCTCTTGCTGTCCTAAGTAAGCCAAGAAAAAAATCCATGCTGATATCACTCCAAGGTTTCTCAAGAACAGTAATTGGTGTATACAAATTAGTATTCTAACTCACTCCTTTTGCAACCTGACAAGCTCCACAAATTTTCACAGATTTCTGAACATCCTTATATAATTGAGGCCAAAAATACCTTTCCTTAAGAAAACTCAATGTTTTATTAATACCAATGTCCAGCCAATCCACTACTATGTTTCTCCTTAATCAAATTAGTTCTCATTGAACCTCTTGGTATGCACAACTGAATACCTTTGAACAACATATCTTCCTGAATGAAATAGTCTTCATACTTACTTGATTGATTTGAATTAGGTTTTCTACACACTCTCCACTGCTCTAAAAAACCAGGATCACTTTCATACAAACTCTTCATGTCATCAAAACCAAGAACTTCAATTCTCATTTTAGTCAACTAAGATCTTCTTCTACTCAATACATCAGCAACTCGGTTAGAAACTCCAGTCTTATGTTTTATCAAAAATGTGAAACTCTACAAATACTCTACCCATTTCATATGTCTCTAATTCAACTTATTTTGACTACCCAAATATTGTAAAGCCTTATGATCAGTATAAAACACAAATTCATTTGGAACCAAGTAATGTCTCCATTTCTTCATAGCTTGAACAATATTATAGAACTCTTGATCATAGACATAATATTTCCTCTTAGCATCATTTAAATTTTCACTAAAGAAAGCAATAGGTTTACCTTCTTGAGTCAACACAGCTCCAATTGAACTTCCACTTGCATCACATTCAACATTAAATACCTTATTAAAATCAGGTAATGCTAACACAGGTAATTCAGCAACCTTCAACTTCAAAGCCTCAAAACTTTTATCAGCTCCATGTGTCCATTTGAATTCTCTTTTGTCTCCCCTCATTGTCTCAGTCATAGCATTACAAATAGAACTAAAATTTTTGATAAACTTCCTGTAAAAAATTACCAATCCATGAAATGATCTTATCTCAGTGACATTCTCAGGTGTAGGCCAAATAAGTATAGCTTCAACCTTCTCAGGATCCATCTTCAATGTTAGAATAACTGAGAGGAGGGGGGGTGAATCAATGGCCTCAAAAATATTCTAATAAATCAACCCAAAAACTTAGTACCACAATATTAAGCCTCTAGTTATCTTCAGTCCTACAAGATGAATTCCTTCAAACAATCTTATCAAATAAATATTGCTCAGAGTTCACTGTTAAACCTTATTCTTACTATTTACCGATTAGCAGTCTTTCACTTACTGAAAAATAGTAAATTTCTTAGTGTATACTGATCAATCCAGAATTAGTTATGTGTAATGAAAAATACTAAAGTAATGGCTCATAAACACATTGACACATGGATTTTTAATGTGGAAACCCTGTTAAGGGGAAAAGCACTTGGGACCGGTAACCCAAAATTTTCACTCTCCTGAAGTGAGCTCGGTGAAGAGCCAACCCTGTTAAAGGTTACAAACACACTATTAGGTGTGACCTTGTTAGAGGATTTAAATAGAATAGTTTTTCACTTGATATCGTGCATCTCTATGCTACCTTCTATGACCAAACCCAGTTTAGTTTGTCAAATGGTATCTGGCATCTCATGCTATCTTCATGATCAAAATTTTTGATACTCCTTGGGATGTATCTCAATATAGAAAGGATTGTTAAGTCCCGCTCGGTTAATAGACTTTATGAATCAATGGTTAAACTGAAACAGTAAATGATATGTTCACACATACAACTTAGACTTGCAGATTTTCAGATCTATTGTAAGCTCATAAAACCTTTCTGATCAATGTATGTTTTCATTACCTTTGCTCCACTTCTTTCTTCTCGGCAATGTTGTGCTTCTCTATTGCTCAGTGTCCGTAGAATTATTTAGCTCTTTCCTTAGCTTGATTGATCAAGATTGTATGAAGTTTTTCTTCATCAATTTCTCTTTAGCATCCTCTTCTTATATTCACTCCCCTAATTCATAATAAATTAGATTGTCTCTTTATAGACATGATATCACCATTTCTCACTTCTTGATTTTCTTGTTCTTGGTGTGATCCACAATTTTAGCCAATCTTGCTTTAAAACTTTACTTAATTTTTATCCCGTAGATTTCTCCTTGACAATTAGATAAAACTTCTTTAAATATTTTACTTATCTCTGGTTTTAACTTTTCAATGAAAACAATGTTAACAACCAATTAACTCTATCTTTATCTCTTGCCAACTAAGTATTTTTTTCATTTCTGAACTTCAGTTGTTTTCAGTGTTTAACTCTTTGACAGCTTCGGTCAACACTTCAGTTCTCCTCGGGCATCTCCATTGGTGTTGTCTATCCATCGGGGTTGTCTGTCCATCAAGCATCACTGTGAATTTCTTCTCATCGGTAATGTTTCTGACTCTACTCGTTAGTAATGCTTGTCAGCTTTCTTGCTCGAGCATCACTATGACTTTTCTCTCGGGTTTCTCTGTCCATCGGGTTCCACGAACCATCGGTGTTTGTTTTCACTTAGTGAATGTTGATCTTTTATGCATTACTGAAAGCATAATCTTTATCTCTCTTATTCTCTGAAGTCTTTGACACTTTGTATATAACCGATTAGATTATATCAAGTTGACATCAATTTCAATAAAATCCATTAACTGATTTAATATCTTGCATTATCTTTCTACATTTTGGTGATCAACTTAACATCTTTAAACATTCAATTATTTATGGTTCATCACTTCAAACCATTATTTGAAATCACAAAACCCAAATACACAAGCTCTTCTTTCATGAAGGAACACTTTTTCAAATTTATAGGCAACTTTTTCTCCTTCAATCTCTGCAACACTTGCCTTATATGCATCAAATGCTCTTCTCTAGTCTTATTGAATATCAGAATACTATCCAAGTATACAATCACACATTTATTCAAGAATTTCTTCATAACTTCATTCATTAACCTCATAAATGTACTCAGTGCATTAGTTAAACCAAAAGGCATAACTGACAACTCATACAAACCTTCCTTTATCTTGAAAGAAGTATTCCATTCATCACCTTCTCCGATTCTAATGTAATGATATCCACTCTTCAAATCAATTTTGGTAAAATACCTTTCTCCACTCAAACAATCCATTATGTCATCCATTCTTGGTATAGGAAACATATACTTCACTGTGATCTTTTCGATTGCTCTTGAATCGGTGCACATTCTCCATTCTCCATTCTTCTTAGGTTCCAATACAATAGGTACTATACATGGACTCAAACTTTCTTAGATCAAACCTTTGTTCAACAATTCATGAACTTTTTGGTTAATCTCTTCATTCTCGGTTGGTGTTAACCTATGTGGTGCTTTGTTTGGAAAACTAGCTCCAAGAGTTAGATCCATACAATGACTGATGTCTCTCATTGGTGGAAAACCATCAGGTACATTATCTAAAATTATATCTTTGTACTCAGTGAGTAACTTCTCAACTTCTGTAGGAATGTCATCTTCTATATTCTTACTCGGTTTGTTAGGAATCAAAGCATAAAAAATATCATTTCTTTTTAAATCTTTAAAATTTTTTTTACCTTCTATCAAAAAAACTTTCACAGATGTACAAATCTCACCAACAGATTCTTCAACCAAAGGTAACAAAACTTGTTTCTTTCCATCAACCCAAATAGAATATATATTCAATCTTCCATCATGTATAGCATGTCTATCATATTTCCAAGGTCTACCCAACAAGATGTGACAATAATCCATAAGCATAATATCACACAACACCTTATCATAATACTTTCTAATTTTTAGATTCACAAAACATTGTTCACTTACCATTAATGTATGTTCATCCTTGATCCATGAGATCTAATAGGGCTTCAGATGCTTCATCCTTTTCAGCTGCAACTTTGTAACCATTTCCTATCAGCAATCACCTTCCAAACTTTGTCTACAACTCTACATCTAATCTTAAACAAACTTTTCCTGACAGGATCTTGCTTATCTTTCTCACTCCATAGTATCCTTTGGATCATGAGATTTCCTTCCTTCTCAGCTTCATTTGGTGACTCCTCTTGCACCAAGGCATTTCTTCTACTACTAATCTTCTTGTTGTTTGAATGTGTACACTCAAAGGATTTATGTCCTTCTTCACCACAATTGTAACAAGTTACTTGGAACCCTCTTCTTCTATAACCACCGCGAGAGTAATTTCCTCTTCCTCGGTATGAACTTCCACCTTTCCATTCTGCCTTTCCTTTGTCTTGAGATGTGTCTGAAACTGACTTGTCTAGTTTAGATCTATTGTTCTCACCATGGGATCTACCTCTTCCTCTAGGGAATCTACCACCTTTGCCTCTTTGTCTTTGTTCATATCTCTTGTTCAACTTTTCCTCATCTTTTAGGGAAAATTGATATGCCTCCTCAATGCTTTCCATTTTTACCAAACTGATCTCATCTTGTATGGAACTTCTCAATCCATTCAGGTATCTTGCTAATCTTTCCACTCCATCTTCAACATGTCCAGATCTAATGTCCAATCTATAGAATTCTTTAGTATAGTCTTTCACTGATCTGTATTTCTGCTTCAAACTTTGCATTCTCCTAATTAGGTTAATCTGATAATCACAAGGTAGAAATTTTCCTTTCAATTTGTTTACCATCTTATCCCATAATTTGATTTTTTATTTACCTTTCTTCTTTCGATCCAATTGTAGATGTTCCCACCATAAGGATGCATGACCTTTCAGATTTGTGCTTGAAATCTTCACCTTCTTGTCCTCTGATACATTCTCATATTCAAAATACTTTTCCATCTTGGTTATCCAATCAATCAATTCATCATAATCCAAATTTCCACTATACTCAGGAGGATTAAACTAAGGTGTGGATTTCAAACTTGTCAATGCTCTCAAGAATCTCTCTTCTTCCTAATCCATCATAGGTGTAGGTGTAGCTTCACCTTGAACCTCTTCCAATTCATCATCATTAACATCTTCAAGATGTCTTCCTCTGCACTGGGCTATCTCAACAACTTCCAATCTAGCAGCCATCTGTCTAAGAATATCAACTAGACCTGGATCTGCATTTTCTCTCCCATGAACCATCTTGAATCCCTTTGCAATTTCAGGTCAGATTGCAATCTTCTACCCCACAAAAATGTCACCAACTAGGGCTAGGGTTTACAAGAAGGAACTTAAATCTCACCAATTCTCTAATACCACCTGATGAAGGGAGGGA
Source organism: Thuja plicata (assembly GCA_018584345.1). Taxonomy (NCBI): domain Eukaryota; kingdom Viridiplantae; phylum Streptophyta; class Pinopsida; order Cupressales; family Cupressaceae; genus Thuja; species Thuja plicata. Next base: position 1,101,084 of record MU227709.1, on the reverse strand, counting down.
TGACAAAAGGGGCCAAAGGATCTCCAACTACCAAACCAGCTTTCCAACACAATGTAGAAACAACAACAAACAATGAGAGAAGAAACACCAAAGATCCCTTCTATTAATTGATCAAACTCATTACATGTCAGGTTGTAAGGCCTTCCCAATTTTGGCCATATATTCAATGAATTACAAATTGATCTTCATACATGTGAGGTCAGAGACCTGCCTTCTAGATATTTCAATAATTAATCTTCTATTACAATATGATCTCTATCCTATTCTAAAACTCCTCCTAAAACTAAGAACATAGAAACAAATATATACAAGAGTCCACCAAAGAGGTCAACGCTCAAATCAATAAGAGAGACCCAAATTTAGGTCCACACAAATCCCAATGAGAGACCCCAAATCAATTAAGACATAGAAATTAAATGCAGAAGTTGGCCACCAGATCCAACTCCAAAATCAACAACTCGGGAAAAGGATGACCAAGAAACAAAGTGACTCAGGCAAAGAACAACCCGAACAATAGGAAAAAAAACCCGAGCATCAGAAGAAATGAACTTGGAAATAAGCATGACTGAGTGACAGAAACCTGAGCAAAAAAAATGAACAAGCATGCCCCAGCGACATAACCCAAGCAACAAAGACCAACTCAAAACAAGTATAACCGAGTGACAGAGCCCGAGCAACAAAATATTTCTCTGAGTAGCCTCCAAACAAGCTAATGAATAAAAGTAAACATCTTTTTGGTTGAGCAAGATTGCAAATGACCCAAGATGCTCCGACATCAGTTCCCATGGTTTCCAAAACCATATTCAAAACCTAAGAGGTAATTTGCATCATAAAAAACATCTTGCTAATCCTATGAAATGTTGCTCATAGAAATTTCCAAGGCAACACAATCTATCTCATCCATAATAGTCAACTTGCTAAAATACAACTTCAATGCATAATAAAAGTTGTAAACCAGGACTCATTAGCCAACATAGGAAATTGCCAAATCAACTTCCACTCCAAAATAGAATATATGACAATATATTCCAAAAACATAACATATTTGTGCTAAGTTCCTAGAAAATAATGAATATGCCATTTCATCACCTACCATATAGGATGCCACCTCACCAAGAGTTCCCAAAAAGTGAATAACAACTTAGGAAGTTAATAACTTATGATAATTTAATTGTGCAACAATTATAATAATTCAACATGTTAGGACTCAAAGTTTGAGACATCCTAATCCCAACATTCTCCCACTTGTTGAAGTCCTGTAAAGACTACAACATCAACTTCTTAGGAGCCAAAAAATGAAACCACATCATCACAACCATCCGTGAAACCACACAAATATAAAAAATGCTCTAATGATCCATCAAGACACCAATAAAAATATCACAAGAAAAAGATCCCAATGATAAAAAAAAGGCTACATGATACTACCACAAATTTACTATGATTATGAGTTATATGGAAGAAAAACCAATATCAACTGCAAAGCCTATAATTGAAACAAAAATACAATTTAGTCCTCTAGAAAATAAGATAGAACATAAAATATAAAAATAGCCAAGTTTATTCCTCCCACACAACTTATAAACCCTTAGGACTAGAAAATATCCACAACAAGTGCTAATCGATCCAACAATAAATATCCCAAATGTACCCAAACATCAATCAATTCATGCCACCAACATAACCAATCCATGAATTGCAAGCTCGAGCTCCATGTAAAAAAGGGTCAATGATGACATAACGCATCAAAAAATCCTATTGCATGGGTAATTATTTTCAAAGGCACACTGAGTCTTCCAATCACAACACATAGAAAGCATAACCATCTAGTAATAAGGATATGTTGGAAATACAAGATGGGAAAGAAAGATACTGAGAGGGGGGTGAATCAGATCTTATAACTTTTACCTCTTAAAACAAACTAATCCACAACCATGCATAAATATAATTGATCTATCAACTAGTAGCATCCATAACATAAGATAAATAACTCAAGACACAGAATTTTGGTAACCCAGAAACCCAAGAAGGTAAAACTTGGGTGGGGATGACACCCACAAAATCTTCACTACTGCAGCAATAAAGTGTTCATGTTAAGGCTACAAAATTTGATCACACTTGATTATCTACCTGATTAAAGGTCTGCCTGGTTAAGAGCTATAGATCATTACAATCTACCTTGTAAAAGGATTTAAACTTACAACAAAGTAAGCACTCGGATAAGAGATTTAGAAAGGTCTGTTAGAACCACTATGTTAGGAGATTTCACCTGATACACCTGTTAGAATGTCTCAAGATCTGATCCTTCAATATGCACTAAGATGCTGATGACAGATCTCCTCTTTCCAATACCTTCTCTGATCTAATAATCTGATATATCTTTGCTTTGCTCCTCACTTCTCTTTTACTATGCTAGATCTATGCTTCTTCACTCAGAAATACCCCTTCGCACATCTCTCATGTACGCATACACTCTGCTTTAAAATGAGGGTAAGAAGCAATCTTATATACCTTATGGATCTGGCATCTAGATCTAGATCAATGATCAAGATCAAATACTTATGTCACTTGGGCATTCCAATTTTCTGATTGGTTCCATGCCACGCATTGGGATCAATGATTTAATGTGTAATTAACTATGTTGAAAACATTAAATACTCAAACAAGTTGGACCAAAATAGTTTACCTTCAAGTTTGTGCCATCCCTAGCATGTATGAAAAAACTTTCTTACTCAGCATATGAAGACTTTGGCACTCAGAATGGACTGATCAACTCCACTCAGCTTCTGTGTAACTCGGTAACTACTATCTGCTTAGCAATGACTACTGATCGACCTATACTGGATATCTCAGTTGCAGTGATGACCGACTAACCTGCCTAGATAAATGACTAAGTGTGGGACACTAATGATCAACAAAACTTAGCGATCAACAATCTCCCCCTTTGATATTAGTGGAAAAAACACTTATCATTTATTTACATCCACAAAATTTTCCTAAGTACACAACTTACTCCCCCGAAGATTATACTTCGGCCTTCATACAATATTTACATAGTATGCATGCCTTAAAAAAAATTATTCTTGTTTCTGCACATATTTTTTTGTTTCCCCCTTTTTTTTGTCACTGATAACTATAGGCGTTAAGTTATACTTATCCAAAAATGGTTTATGAAGTTGTAGTGTCAATGCAAGCGATGTATCCCAACTTTCCTTAACAAACTTCATAACTTGTAACCTAATTTCTAGCTTGGTAGCTAGACTTACCAAACTATCTATAGTAGAGAGATGAGAGTCTCTCTTGACTAATTCTTGTGCAGCTGTAAGTTCCTTCTGAATAACCTCTAGATGAGGTATCAAGGCAGTCTGAATAGTTATTAATTTTGCCCTGATTCTGCCATCTTCATCCATAAGCTCGGCTAATCTCCTCTGAGTATGAGTCAACTTATCAAAATCTATGGAGCTGGAACTAGCATCCATGATCAATGAACTACCTGTTAACTTCAAATCTACTTGCAACTTCTCCACAAGCTGTTGATTATCCTTTGTAAAGAATTCTACATCACATAACTTTTTGTACAAAGAATAAACATTATTTGCAACTTCCTCAAGAATATCAATAAGAGAAGAAAGTTCAGCTTGTTTAATAGCAATCTCTGCTGATATCTTCTACAAAAATTTCTTCTCAAATTTTCTTTTGGACCATTGTAGCAACTTGTCATTTGCCTCAATATTTTCATCATTAACTTTTTGCACAATGTGAACTAACTGTTCCAAAATTGGTGTTTTCTCATTTATATCTTCCATATCAAAAGCATTAACAAAAATATCCTTTATTTCATGTAAAACTTGCTTCTACTAATGCTCCCTCTTCATTTCCTCTTGTTTCTTCTTCCTATTCAATAGGTCTTATAGAGTTTGAATCTTCTCATATGTCAAGTTCTCTGGATCCCACTTGGGAATCACAATAACTTCATCCAATGTGAAATTTAGGCTTGGTGAATTTTTCTTATGTGACTTCTTCTTCTTGAGCTCTGGTGAGCTGATACTCGGCTTAGATTCTTCATTATCATTTTCCTTATTAGTTATAATTTCAATTGGTGTCTTCAATTGTGTAATGATCACCTTCTGATCAGGTATACTGATAGTTTTGGGTCCAGTGGGAGTAAATGGTACAAAGTGTGGTAGCTCCACCAACACTTGTATAGCCTCTTGTTTTGTAGGCTTATTTATTATTTCTTCCATCTTACTGTCACTTCCATCTAAAAATGTTTGTACAACCTCTAAAATAGGTGGATTATCATTTATTACCTCCTTTTCTTCTGCTTTGTCTGTCTCAACCTCTGTTTCTTGAATAGGCAATTGCCTACCTGTGTCTGCCGGCTCATTCTGATCCTCAGAATCCAAATTGCTATTATCTTCAAGTGTAGTGACAATGGGACTATCCAGTGTTAGATCTACAGTTGACACTTTGTCTATTTTCTCTGTCTCTACTTGTCCCGTAGCAATTTGCCCTTCCAATTCCATCTGATGTGAGGTGCCTTCACCTGTCTTATTTTCCTTCTTAGTTAATAGCCCAAAATTCTCCTTCCAGATTTGAGTGCTCTATTGGACTACTCCTTCAACATCATTTTTCAAAATTTCATAGGCTCTTAGTATGGGAATAAACTTCCTTTGATATTGTTCAATAAATTTTCCTATTTGTTTCTTTGTTAATCCAGGAATGACCTTAGCTAATGTCCCTTCCATTATCTTTCTTTCAGTCATTAGTGTATATTTCCATTTTTGTGATAAAATATCATAGAGTTCTATAGGGAGAAGGTCTCCTATCTCTATAGGTGTCAACTTAAATGTACCCATCATGTCTATTAGTGCCTCCTGAATCTTACGCTTGTCTTCTATACTTTTCTCTTCATACTTAATAAATTTGAATCCTGCTAATCCAACTGTACTTCTAATGTTCTTACATACCTCATCAATATTGATCAGTAGTTTATGTGATGATGTAGGTATGTTGCTGGCTTCATCTGTATCTGTCTTCTCCTCATCATCTTCATGCTGAAAGGTCAGCTTCCTCCTCGGTCTTTTCTCAGGTTGGCTCGACACAACCTTTGTTTCAACTTGTTTTCTTTTACCTGAGCTGCTCTCTCCAGCATTCTTCTTTGTATATATAGTTGTTGTCTTAGAAAGAGATGAAATAGGTGATGCCCTCGTCCTAGGCTGGTTTGCAATAGGAGGGGTAGCCTTAGGTTTGTCTTTTCTTGGTTTAGTTGCCTTGGAAACCACTGGCTACTTTCCTTTTGCTTTCTCAGTGACATCTTCTTCAGGTTCCTCTCCTTGACCAATTGACAAACCTAAAGGTGCATCCTCAATTTCTTCATCACCCTCTATTCCAATCATCTTCTTCAACCCTTTGACAATATTTTTCCTTTTTCTCTCCATAGTTCCAACCTTCAAATCCATAGAGATTTTGGACTTAGCTTCCTCATAATTGCCAAAACATCTGGTTGAACCATCAATCTCTTCTCCCAGTAGTGTTGTTATAGCTGCAGATGTTTCATCAATATTCACCTCATAAGGTAATGGCCTTAGCCATGGTACCCTCGGCACTACTGCCTGAACATAAGTAAAATTTGTATCTACTAGGAAACAAATGTCCTCATAGTGTTTCTCAACTAGTGACCTGGGAATTCTGCTTCTCAATCTCATCTTTTTCTTAAATTCAAAAAAAAAATATTCCCATGACATTGTTAAAGTTACTTCCTAATTTTTGAATAAGCACATTGATTTGCTATGTAATTGGTCAGTCTGTCTTCCACACAATATCTCCAAAAGTAGGAAAAGTATTCTGTATATAGAAAAATATGCAAACTAGCAGAGAACCAAACTTACACATTGAGTTCTTTTCCTTTTGGATTGAAGAAAGGTTCACGGCCAGCTGCATCATCTGAAGCTCGACAAGGTCATAAGTATGGTCCTTCTTCACAATCTTACATGCCTGGTCGACGAAAATACATGGGACACTATCCATTTGGATTGACTGATAAAATTTGTGAGCTATGACCCTTACTACAAAATTGATCTCCAAATATATGATAGTAGAGATTGTCATCCCTCTTTTGTTCCAAACTACCCCAGTGTTTGCTTCTATATCCTCGTTACTCTGACATCTCATGGTTCTTTTTTCGTTGATAGTTCGATAACCAGTTACTTGATTGATGATTTCCTTTGTGATCTTAACTGGTCCATTATCCAACCAAATGTTCATATCATGTACACAGCTAAGAAAAATCTTAATCCATTCTATTCTGAAATCTCTCAAAAAATCTAGGGCATGAGTTAACCCTTTCTTGGCTAGATGTTTATGCTCAACTTTTAGGGCTCTGTCTACACAGTTTCCCATAGGATTGCCTTAGATCATAATCCCCAATTTCACTCACTTTGCACATATAATATTATCTAATATCATGAATCATAAGAACCTTTGGTGGAATTGATGATAGGGCTCTAGTCAGATCACCTTGGATAGCGCTTTCAAGAAGTGCCCAGAAATTAGGAGGAGCATAGGTGTCGCTCCTAACCAATTGAACTTTCATCAACTCCTCCATTTTCTTAGCTGGTGTAGAAGAACTTGTGGCCATTGTCTCCAAAAATAGGGTTTCAAAGATTACAAACAGAATACCTCGGCAAGTATCAAAACTCGCACTTTCCACTAAAGAGGTTGTACGACACACTGTTGAAATCTTCAAAGAACTTTGTTGTAATCAAGTTTGCAAATTATCAATCGCTCTGTGAAATTATTTATCGCATGGTGAGAATAAAAATGAATGGCTCTTTCCTTTATATAGGTTCCAATGGTCAAAAATTAGGTTAGCATTAAATTTTCTTTTTGTTGAGTGAGTGCCCTACAACTATCCTTGGCCAACTCACAAAACTCGCCTACCTCTCTGTCACAACCCATACTCGGTCATCAAACAAAACTTACTTAATCATATCAACTCGACATACACTAGGAAACTCGGTCTTAGTTCACAATAATATTGTTTCTCGGCACCTATAGTGCATATTGAATTTTCTCAGTACATGTCTCAAAATATGTCCTGATGCATCTTATCATATGCAAATAGGGACTTTTGCATTTTTATATGTTACGAACTGATGAAAGATATGAAATATAAATGCAGTTCCTCACATACCTCTTTTGCTTAGTTGGTGATGGTGTGATCACCTGATCCATTAGATTGGGTGACCTTGGCTGCATTAGTTTCACTGCTGCACGGTTCTACTTTCCTTGTTCATGTTTGGTTCATCTGTGCTCTAATCTTCTCAATAGTAGGACCAGGTACCCTTGTCTTGCATTCTCTCCTAGTATGACCAATTTTTAGACAATTATAATAAACTAGGCTTCCATTCATCCAACTCTTAGATTTTCCTCTGAAATGTGTCTTTATTTAGTTTTCTGGAACATTCCCATACTCACCACAGTAATGAAAGCTATGCCATGTGTTTTTATCCCAATTATAAGTCTTACCTTTCCTTGGTGCTTTTTCTTGTGTCTTTGATGTCCATTGTTGTTTAGTATTAGATCTACAATCTTGTGCTCTATGTCCAAATTTATGAAATTTGTAACAATACCCATTGAATCTAGGTGTGGGAGGTGCATTGTTTTCCTTTTCCCAACATTCATGTGCCTGATATCCAAACTTCTTACAGTTAAACCAATAACCATTAAATTTAGGTTTAGGATTGGACTTGCCATTCATGCTTCGGAAGATGATTTTTGTGTGTCCTTCTTTTCCACAGTGGTAGCATATAGGCTTGTTGTTCTTTGTCTTTGCATTCCTCCTTTCACCAGTCTTAGATGATTCTCCTTTCTCAGAAGATGTCTATTGTTTGGTATGACCTAATCCAGAAGAATCCTTAGATCTTCTTGATTCTTCCATCAATTTTTCAAAATGATTCAAAGCTTCATTAGGTATGTTCAATCTTTCATTAAGTTCTTTCTCAGATCTCAATTCATCTTTCAATTGACTGTTCTCAGATATCAGATTCACAATTTCTATCTTTCTTGTTGATCTCCTGATTCACAAGTAGCAGTTAATTCACCATGTCAACCTGATTGTTTGTCATCATTTGTACAATGTGTGTCCTTTCATCAAGTCTGATAGTCATTACTCTTTTGTGTTCATCAACCATAGCCTTTTCATCTTCATCTTTTTCTTCTGTTCCACTACTTCACATAGACTTACTGTTTGCATTTCTTGTTCTCTTTTCAGGTTTTTGACTTCTTCACACAATGTATTGTTCCTTTCTAGTAGATCTGAAATTTCTACATCGCTCTCAGTAGAGCTTCCATTCTGAAATACATTTGCAGTGTCTTCTTCCTGATAATGAGTTTCATTCATTTGTTTGGCCAAATATTTCCTTGCTTGTAAGGACTTCTTTAGTTAGGTTTCAAGTTGATGTAATGCTAGCTGAATATCAATCTTTTGATTCTCAATGACTTTACCCAATTTGTAAACCTCCATCTCAAGATTTGTATTCTCAAGATGATTAAAAATGTTTTACAGGAGAACTGAGCTCTGATACTAATTGTTGGAAATATAATATGGGAAAGCAAGATACTGAGAGGGGGGTGAATAAGATCTTATAACTTTTACCTCTTAAAACTGAAAGGAAACTAAGTGTGCGGAAAATAGTTCCCTACACTAAACTCCTAAGAAGAGGATTGTGCAAATTCAGATTTAACCCTTAGCAATTACAGAATGATAATACAATAACATGCATACATAGAAAAATGAGAATGACACAATGATTTACCCTGAGGAAAACCTTTCAATAAAAAAACTCCAACACTCCAAAACCTCCACCATGTATTAATCAAAACTATTACTGTTTACAATACACTTGCAATGCAAGTTCTTTCAGGAGATAATCAACACTTGAAGACAAATTTGGCAGCATAAAAACATTCCAACAATACACTAACTTCTCACTCAGATTCGCAACCCTAAAAAATGCTTATATCATGCACTTCCCTTTTTAGGGCAACTTCTAAAGATAGCCGTATTAGGGTTTTATCATTCTCCAAGAAAATAGGAACCCAAATTTTTTTTCGGGTCGATGCCGTGAAACCCATGGTTGCAAAAGAGTGTACAATACTCAACATGATCAGTTGTCACATGTCTTGCATGTCTTCACCCATCATCAAATCTTCCACAATTAGTTCTTACAAATATTAATGACCATCATAGGAATCAGTCGTAACCGTTTCAGTCATGATTACCTTACACATTGTCATAAGTGCTAAAATTTGGAAAATGTCAAATGTAAGGAAATATACAAGGTTGAGACACCTTATTCTTAACATTCTTCCACTTTTCAAACACCGTGTAAGAGCCAAAGGAAATAACAGGATTTAATTGTTATAGGCCAAGAGGCCCATAGACTCCGAACACCATCTGAACTTCGTTGTGCCCACAGGTTTTGTCAATGCATCTGCAACATTCTTTAGTGTATCTACCTTCTCCAAACTTACCTTTCCATCCTCTACCATATCTTTCAAAAAGTGAAACTGCACATCAATGTGCTTCATTCTGGCATGGAAAGTTGGATTCTTCGCAAGGCAAATAGCACTCTGACTATCGCAACAAATTGCAATTTGTCCTACATCAACACCAACATCTGAACACAGTCTCCTAATCCAAATGGCTTCCTTACAAGCATGAGTAGCTATCATGTACTCTGCTTCTATCATGGACAAATTCACCACAGGTTGTTGCTTACTCATCCAACTGATAACACCACCAAACATAGTGAACACTAGGCACTGGTGGATCTCCTTCTGTCAATGTCACCTACCCAATCCAAATCCACAAATACAAACTGAATGTGGAGCTCCTGAAGAGTTTCCATGATAGCATATGGAATACTCTGATGTACCCTTCAAATATCTAAACACTCTCTTAACTACATCCCAATGTACCCATCCAGGTTTAGCCATAAACTGACTCAGAACTCCCACTGCTTGCGCAATGTCTGGTCTAGTACAGACCATAGCATACATAAGGCTGCCAACTGCACTAGCATAAGGTAATTTTCTCATGTCCTCCACCTCACTAGGATATTTTGGACAATCATTCATAGATAACTTTGTTCCCATAGAAATAGGAACACACAATGGTCTGCAATCTGCCATGCTAAACCTGTCCAACACAGACTTCACATACTTACTCTAACTCAACCAAAGTTTTCTGTAAGACCTATTTCTACTGATTTCCATACCCAAAATATACCTAGCTGCCCCTAGATCTTTCATCTCCAACTATGCTGACAACTGAGACTTCAAATCAGAAAGCATACCCATACCCTTCCCAATCAACAACATATAATGCAATAATAAGAAGGTGATCATTGTCAACTTTGAAATAAACACAATGATCTAATTTTGATCTCAGAAAACCAATCGACAACACAAAGGCATCAAATTTAAGGTACCACATCCTAGGAGATTGTTTCAAACCATACAGAGACTTCTTTAATTTGCAAACCAAAGACTCTTTACCTTTTTGAATATAATGCTCAGGCTATGACATATAGATCTCTTCCTCCAAATCACCATGAAGGAAATTTGTCTTCACATCCATCTGTTCTACCTCTAAATCATACAATGATGCTAGAGATAACATAAATCTAATGGATGTAAGCTTTGCAAAAGGAGAGAATATTTCACCATAATCAATTCCCTCCTATGAATACCCCTTTGCAACCAATCTGGCCTTATATCTCTCAACACTACCATCTGCATAGAATTTCTTCTTAAACACCCATTTGCTTCCAATAGGTTTTTTTCCTTTAGGCAAAGGTACTAGGTCCCAAGTTTTTTTCTTCTCCAATGAATCCATCTCATCATCCATGGCCTCAATCTAGAAACCTGCATCTTCCATACCTATATCCTCTTTCATAGATCTAGGCTCATCAGTGTTTGTAATCAAGGCATAAGTACAACTGGAATCTAACATAGAAAATACAAACCTCTCTGGTTGCTTTCTTTCTCTCGTAGATCTCCTCAAGGGATGAGGTTGAGGTTTTTCTACCTCTTCTTCTAGATTTTCAGAGCTTCTAGAGCTCTCCTCATCATCAGATCCATCACGGTCTCTATCTTCATTCTTCTTAGGGGTAGGAGGCAACTGAACAACATCTTCTTTCATTTCTTTTTCATCTGGCTGTAGCACAATAAGAGAAGGTGTTAGCTCTCTAAAAATAACATTTCTGCTAAACAACACCTTACCAATCACAGGATCCCAAAGCTTGTATCCTTTCACAGCAACACTGTAGATGATGAAGATACATTTTACAGCCTTGTTTTCCAACTTAGATCTTCTCTCCTTAGGCACATGTGCATAAGCTTCACAACAAAAAATGTGAAGATGTCTAACTGAAGGCTTCTTACTAGACTACACCTCCATGGGTGTCTTACCAACAAGAGCTGATGTAGGAGAACTGTTAACCAGATAGCAAGCAGTGACCACAACTTCAACCCAAAACCTTTGTTCAAGGCCAACTCCACTAAGCATACTCCTAGCCTTTTCCATCAGTGTCCTATTCATTCTTTTTGCACCTTCATTTTGCTGTGGTGTATAAGGATTTGTCTTATGCCTCTTGATCCCTTGTTCTTTACAGAATTGTTCAAACTTTGTTGAACAAAACTCACCACCATTGTCAGTTCTCACACACTTAATTCTTTTACCAGTCTGATTCTCTACGAGAGATTTAAATTCCTTGAACTGACTGAAAACTTGTGTCTTGCTTTGAAGGAAATAAATCCATGTCCTTCTACTGTAATCATCTATAAAAGATACAAAATATACAGATTTGGATAGTGAAGGAACTTTAACAGGACCAAACACATTCAAATGGATAAGATCCAAAATACTAGAAGACTTGTGAGAACTGGAGTAAAACTGAACACAATTTTTCTTACCATAAACACAGTGTTCACAGAAGTCAAACTCGAGACTACAATCATTAAACCCCTCAATGAGGTTTTATTTTTTAGGGTTCTAAGACCATTCTCACCAATGTGGCCAAATCTCATATGTTACAACATTGTCTTTTCTGCAGGAAGTTTGCCTTCCAAAGTGTTAGCACCCTTAGGTACACTTGCTACACTACCATTGGAACCCATTACCATAGACTTCTTCACTGCTCTTCAGATGGGGGAGATGAAGTGATTGTTGCTCTCTTCCTTGAGACAGAAGAACTATTGCACTATGAAGTGCAAGCATCTAGCTAAAATAGGGTACCTCTCCTAGTACCTTTTGTGAGCACTATAGCTCCTCTAATCATCTTGCATCCATCTTTTGAAAAAACAACTTGCACACCTGCATCATTCAACATACTTATAGATAACAGGTTTCATGCCAAACCCAAGATGTGCATTACCCCATTGATCCCCTTTACTTGTCCATCAGGGAATCTGATAGTGACTCTTCCTCATCCAACTATCTCTAGGTGAGAATCATCACCTAGGTACACCTTTCCACCATTGAACTCCTTGTACTTTGAGAACCAACTTTGATGAGAGGTCATGTGAAAAGAAGCACCCAAGTCAATCATCCACACATCATCAGATGCATGAGTGGCCAAGGCTGCAACAAAAGCATCGCCATCTTCTTGAGATTTTTTAGAATCTGAATCTGGGCTTTTCTTCTTCTTCTTTGGCTATTTGCAGTCCTTACGGAAGTGCCCAGTCTTACCATAGTTCCAACATGTTACCTTAGACTTTCTAGGAGTCTTAGATTTCCCACGGTACTTGGATTTACCCTTTTTAGACCTATTGTCATTTTTCTTTCCTCTGTCTTTGGATCTACCGCGAACAACAAGGGCTTCCTTGGTTGAATCAGAAGTCTTTCTCTGCATCTCTTCAGATAACAGCAAAGAAACCACATCATCCATTTGGAAAGTGACAATAGTACTCCTAAGGGCCATCACAAGATGGTCCCATGAATCCGGCAAGGAACATAGTAGGGTCATACATCGATCCTCCTCCTCCAACTTGACACTAGTTGATGTCAACTGTGCAATCAACATGTTAAACACGTTCAGATGATCTACAATGGATCCTCCTTCCTCCATTCTCAGAGAATATAGCTTCTTTCTTAGGAACAATCTATTCACCAAGGACTTGGACTGATACACAGACCCAAGCCGTGTCCACAATTTGTTTGCGGTCTTCTCATCGAGAACATTCAAGAGAACAAAATCTGCTAGACAAAGTCTAATGAGACACTTAGCTTTCTGATCCTTGAGATCCCAATCTTCTTGAGGCATTTTTACTGGTTTGACATCATTATCAACCACCTCCCATACATCATGGTCTACGAGTATCTCTTCCATCTTGAGTTTCCACAACTCAAAGTTTGTGCCATTGAAATTTTCCACCTCCATTCTACTGTATGAAGAACCTGCCATCTCTTCCTGCAATAAGGTTATGAATACTCTACAAAAATACTCCCACTGAACTGGATATTAGCTCAAAAAACCTGTACCCTAACAAATAAAACCAAAATTGGCCAGGCTCTGATACCAACTGAAAGGAAGCTAAGTGTGCAGAAAATAGTTCCCTATGCTAAACTCCTAAGAAGAGGATCGTGTAAATTTAGATTTAACCCTTAGCAATTACAGAATGATAATACAATAACATGCATACATAGAAAAATGAGAATGACACAATGATTTACCCTGGGGAAAACCTTTCGGTAAAAAACCCCAGCACTCCAAAACCTGCACAATGTATTAATCAAAACTATTACTATTTACAATACACTTGCAATGCAAGTTCTTTCAGGAGATAATCAACACTTGAAGACAAATTCGGCAGCATAAAAACATTCCAACAATACACTAACTTCTCACTCAAATTTGCAACCCTAAAAAAAATCTTATATCATGTGCTTCCCTTTTTAGGGAAACTTCCAAAGACAACCATATTAGGGTTTTACCATTCTCTGAGAAAATAGGAACCCAAAAAAAAATTTCGGGCCAATGCCCCGAACCCCACGGTTGCAGAAGAGTGTACAGTACTCAACATGATCTATTGCCACATGTATTGCATGTCTTCACCCATCATCGAATCTTCCACAATTAGCTCTTACAAATATTAATGACCGTCATAGCAATCCGTCATAACCGTTTCAGTCATGATTACCTTACACATTGTCCAAAGTGTCGACATTTGGAAAATATCAAATGTAAGGAAATATACAAGGTTGAGACACCTTATTCCTAACAAAAAAAAACTGATCCACAACCATGCATAAATATAATTGATCTATCAACTAGTAGCATCCATAGCATAAGATAAATAACTCAAGTCACAGAATTTTGGTAACCCAAAAACCCAAGAAGGTAAAACTGGGGTAGAGATGACACCCACAAAATCTTCACTATTGTAGCAATAAAGTGTGCCTATTAAGGCTACAAATTTTGATCACACTTGATGATATACCTGATTAAAGGTCTGCCTGGTTAAGAGCTACAGATCATTACAATCTACCTTGTAAAAGGATTTAAACTTACAATAAAGTAAGCACTCAGCTAAGAGATTTAGAAAGGTCTGTTAGAACCACTCTATTAAGAGATTTCACCTGATACACCTGTTAGAATGTCTCAAGATCTGATCCTTCAATATGCACTCAGATGTTGATGACGGATCTCCTCTTTCCAATAACTTCTCTGATCTAATAATCTGATATATCTTTGCTCCATTTCTCACTTCTCTTTTACTATGCTAGATTTATGCTTCTTCACTCAGAAATAACCCTTCGCACATCTCTCATGTACACATACACTCTGCTTTAAAATCAAATATACCTTATGGATCTAGCATCTAGATCTAGATCAACGATCAAGATCAAATACTTATGCCACTAGGCATTCCAATTTTCTGATTGGTTCCATGCCACACATTGGGATCAATGATTTAATGCATAATTAACTTTGTTGAAAACATTAAATACTCAAACAAGTCGGCCAAAAATAGTTTACCTTCAAGTTTGTGTCATCCCTGACATATATGAAAAAACTGTCTTGCTCGGCATATGAAGACTCTGGCACTCGGCATGGACTGATCAACTTCACTCGGCTTCTTTGTAACTCGGCAACTACTATCTTCTCGACAATGACTGTTGCTCGACCTATACTGGATAGCTCATTCGCAGTGATGACCGACTAACCTGCCTAGATAATTGACTAAGTGTGGGACACTAATGATCAACAAAACTTAGAGATCAACAGGATCATCCACAAAGATATGCAAATCTCGCAAACAAAATTATTGCAAGAAATATCTCTCCAAAAATTCTTGAAAACTCTTCTAATTTCTTCACATGTGAAAAAATAAAGAGATACATGAACCTCCATATCATTTCCAAAGTGACAACACATTATCACAAGCTAGTGATCACTACAGCTTTACACGAAACCTCACATCTAATGTCAAGTGAATCTGGACCTCTATAAAGATCATTAAGACCAAAGAGAGAAACCACAAACCATAAACATGTAACATATCCTTCTAAATACAACTCTACATGCTAGCCATGTCAAGTGTGATATCCTTCAAAACCCCAAGAGAAAAGTCATAACAACATCCACCCAGTTTAACCTCAATAGAACAAATATAACATATATACCATGTCTAATCTATATGGATGAAATCCTCCAAAAGAAGGGAAAATAACCCATTTCTCATTTTAGGAAATCAACCCACTACTATCCTTTATGATCATCATAAAAGAAAATACATACCAAGTATATAACCATGATGTCCATCTTTCATAATGAATCCTTTATAATTATTTGGCCATAAATCACTATCCATGAATATTAAAGAAAAACATAAGGCACATGAGATAAATAATGGGTTATACCTAAATAAAGTGATAAAACACTGAGTAAACCAAGAGTGAGGAATGATAATTATCCTCCAATATATCCAACTCAACATGAATCATTTAAGAACAATCTACTCTATTGAAATCATGTCCAAAAAGGGGTGTATGCTCCTTATACCTCAAACAAAAATCCCATAAAGATTAACCATCTAAGTGCCTTTCTCTCATCTCAAGAGAATTAGAGCCTCACCTAAGTCACCTTGTATCTATGAATGCAAACAAATGATCAACCTGTGCAAAACTCCAAAAACATCTTTGCACTCTCATGAAGCTCTAAGGCATATAAGAAATGTACCCAATACAAATAGAACTCACTAGACCACTATCAAAGATCCAATATAGATTAGGAAACCCATCATGACATTGTAATATAACCATCCCTTCCTAGGAGATCACATGCTCTAAGTAAAATACCATGGTCTCAAGAGCAATGTATCATGTAATAACTCTAATGCACAATCAAGAGTATACCATGACATAATACCAACATGCTCTGAACCATCACCACTTATCAAGCACCACATAAACCTCAACCGAAAAAACTCCATGAGTCCTCCATGGCATAAAGATGTTACCCATCCTTAAATAGTGTACACACAAAGGTGAAATAACCCTTTTGCAACAACAAGATCTAAGAATCACTCCAAACCATCTGCATCATTAAAGAAGATCCATCACCAAGTGATGAATTCATAGTCATTGCTAAAGTCCCCATTAAACCATGATAATGATCCCTCTGAGAATCATGACACTCAATCTTCTAAAATTTCAAAATCTTCCAGGTCCACATACAAATAAGTGTACTGCCAATCATACCAAGTGAAACAAAGATCTCCAACCAACAAAATACACCAAGCTATAAGACCCCATAATCTTCAACTATCTGGGTATCACTCATCATCTATCCTTTATCTCAAATTCAACCACACCAATGAAAAAATAAACACAAAGAAGCTAAAATAACAAGTTTTTATCAATAGTGAATAAAACCTAGTGGACATAGAAAATACACATCTAAGTTATCCCACTACAATTGAATAGGTAATAAGCCCATACAATTGCATAACTCATAGATCCAACCATTGAAACATACAAAGTCACTATCATTACAAAAAATAAAAATCTAAGATCTCAAAGATAACAATCATGTAGACAACATGACTCAAACATTGAATAAAGTACATATTCAATTTCCCTCGAGTGTCCACATTGAGCACCATAGTCTAAGAATCCATTAAACATCACCACAGAGATGCTAATTGACTAATAAAATACCAATATATCCATGTAGAGAAAGCATCACACCTCTCACCATGCACAAAGCATACATGTAGAGCTATAACTATCTCATCCAAAGTCACGCCAAAGAAACTAGGTTCTAGAAAACAACTCTTCAATAAAACCTCAAAATAACAACTTTTTCTTAACCATGTAAAACCTAAAAAAAAAGTGTTTTGGAATACCTATGCATATTCATACCCACTTCATATCTAGAAGACTCAAAAGTCTGAAATCACCAAAAAAAGGCTAACCTAGAATAGTGAAATTATCATAGATGAGCATCACCATAGATTTTGAACATAAAATCTATAAAGCCTACAAATCCAAGAAACAAGAATCCAAGTCATGTGCAAGTACAACGATCATCCATAAGGAAAAAGTAGTTCAAGAACTCTAGGCCCATTTGAAGGCAAATTCCACAACCACCATCACTACATGCATCTGAGGGAGATAGACAATTCTAGAAGCTTCCAAATAAACAAACACATAATATGAGAATATCACCCCATTTTTTAGACAATCCAAGTTTCTCCATATTGTCAAAGAGCCTAAAAAGACACCAAACATGAAAAATCCACTACCCACAATAATAAAATATAACATCACCACCATGTATTAGGGTTATAACACTATCAAACAAGAGCTCCAGATTAATATCATATTAAATGAAAGCACATGATCAACTCTACAAAACTCCATCTTCACCATCTTTCAAATGCATATTGTCTCTTGAGAAGATAAATCATCTTCAATACTCCCACTCATCAAAGGATTAATCATAAACCAACTCCAAAAAAAATTTCTTCAAGCTTTCCAAGCTAAGAACTCTTAACAGAAGATATACCCAAAACCAGGAACACCACGAATTCTAACATGCAAGCAACATGCAAATCACATAATTGAGCTCTAATACCAATTGAAGGGAAATGAGGGCATACCAAAAATCCATTTGAGATTAGTATGTGTATCTAGTATCCAATAATTCTTTGAAAAGAATTCCAACAAATTGATACAAGAAAATTCTACTATGCCATAAAAGCATAAAAATATAGTTTATTTCCCACAATTAAAACCTTAGAGGAAAGTGATTACAATTTATAGATTTAAGAAATTTTCAGAAACATTATGACAAACAAATTTAATACATTAGAATCATGAAACAAGAAGAATGAGACAAAAGAGAAAAACACCAATATACGTGGGGAAAACCCTTTCGAAAAAAAAACTCCACTCCACAACATTGAGACAATATATAATTCAACAAGAAGTTACAATACATTTTTAGGCTCTAAGCCTTCACATGGTAATTTACATCTTGTTCCATCCTAGAGAAAATCTAGTAGCATAAACATTGTGAAATGAACTCCTCTCCTCTCATAAATTAGATAAGACATCAACATATATATGTAGAGCTCAACACAAAGAGGTAGGCACTTGTGGTTTCCAAAACCATTTTCAACGTTTATGAGGTAAGTTATGTCATAATAAACATCTTGTTAATCCCATGACACGTTCCTCATAGCAAATTCCAAGGCAAAAAGTATCTCACCCTTAATGGTCATCTTGCCAAAATACAACTCCAATACATAATAGAAATCGTAAACCAAGACTCTTTAATCAATATAGAAAAGTGTCAAACCAATGTCCACTTCAAAATGGAAATATATGACAATATCTTCCCAAAATATAACATCTTCTATGTGGGTGCCAACTTCTTAGAAAATAAGAAATATGTCATCTCATCATTTTCAATGTAGGATGTCACCTTACCAAGAGGTCCCACAAAGTGAGTGACAACTTGGGAAGTTAATAACTTAAGATAAAGAAAAATTATGCAATAATTAATTAATAATTCAACATGTTATGATGCAAAGGTTGAGACACCTTCATCCCAACAGTGCTAACAACCTCACTAATGCTCCCTATCTCGATGGTATTCCTAATGATAGTTCTTCCTCCTCTTCCTAAACTCTTGCTTGAGTTGTGGGTAAAATTTATGCCCACCCTTGATGTGGGTTACTAGATGTTATGCTAGTGTGCTATAAATTGTATGTTTTGGCCTTTGCTGTCAAGCAGTTTGTTCTGGACTAGTTGTAAATGGCTTGTTTGGCCTATCTTTGTATAAGGTCAACACCCTTGTTTTGTTGCTTTTATAAAATAAACATTCTTCAAACTATATTAAATTGAAGGCACTAAAAGATTTTTTTTTTTTAAACATCATTATCGTTATTTTGAATAAAATATCATAAAGTAAATAATTTGACTCAAATAAATGTTTTAAGTACATTTAAATTGAAGGGATTCTTAAGTTTGTAGTCCATAAAATATACTAGGTAGATTATACAACTTTTCTCACTTTATTTTATAGCCAGCAGTTTTTATTTATAGATTTAATATTATTATTATTTATGAATAAATGATTTGATAGTTTGTGAATTTATATTTTTCAGTTTATGTAATTATTTTTAACTTTTAAACGTTTTCTTGATAACAATGATCATTTGTCACTGTATTCATTTATTAAAACAGCCTTTTCAATTATTTTTTAAACGTATCAAACTCAAACTCTTTAGTGTAAGACCATCATTGCTGATCTTAAGCTTGTAGGGATGAACATTTCAATGATATACTATAAGAAAGCTATTAATAAAACCAACACCTAACCATTGTGTCTACATCATTAAAGAATTTGATTTTCTAAGATTCAACGTGAGGGTGCAAAAGTTTGAATTAATGGCTCTGATAGAGGAAACAAATTGTAAATAATCATTATTGTAAAAACAAAAGTTACAATAGATTTGTATTGTTTGTCTTTATCTTTAATATTTTTAGTCCAGTCCAATTGATTCTTTTCTCATTAATGAAAACTGATGTAAATAATGGAAGGAAAAAGTTGCAGAAAAATGGATGGATAGGATGCCTTTGTCAAACATTAATGTTGTTAGATGAGAAAAGTATTGCATTGAACGCAACCATGACATGGGTAGTTGATTGTTGCAACCTTCTTTTTTATTGCTATTAGTTGTGGATTTTGACTTGTCAGTAGCCACCCATCATTTATGATAATGCCATTGAAATTGTTATATTTAGAATCTTACTGATTAAAGACTTCAACCCTCTTTCCCCTTCTGTGCAGAGATATCATGAGGAACAATTTGTTTACAGGATCAACAATGCCTTCTTCCAATTCCAATTGCATTTCACTTTATCTTCATAGGAGAAAATATGAGAGACTTAGAGGAAGTAGGAAGAAATCAAAGATGGTAAGATTGAGAGGGCAGAGAAACAAGTCTTGGAATGTGAGGGTTTTGAGAAAGGTTAGAATCATTTGGGCCTCTCCCAAAAGCTTTTTGCAAAGGTGTAGAGATGCTTATGTTAATCTACTCACAAAGTTCTCTACTAAACTGTTGAGCTTCAGTCGTACAAGCTTTGGGTTGCTTGCACATCCACAAACTAATGATGTGTATGAAGAGAGGGTGTTGCTTCAAATGTATAGCTCTATGATTGCTAAAGCTCACCTTCTTCCTCCCAAAATCCCTCAAACCATCTAATAATTTAAGGTTGGTTGTTATTTAGATGAATAAAATATTTGATGTAGATTGTTTCTGATTTTAGATATGTATATTTTTTAATCTATATTTTAGATCACTCTCCTCTTTGATAGAATGTTAAAAGTGATTTAAAATATGGATTGTAAAATATACAATATACATCTACTTGGTAAATTGTAAAAAAATCATACTATCTATTGAATAAATTATTAATGATTGTATCTCTTATGATCTCATACAATCTATTGAATAAATTATTGATAATTGTATATCTCTTATGAAATAAAATCTCTCCTGAAGTTTTAAAACATTAAACAATTAAATCTTTTTATTTTTGTTTAATCTTGTATGGATCAATGAGGCGCATGACAGTATGTGAATATACAATATACATCTACTTTGTGAATTGTAAAAAACTCATACTATTTATTGAATAAATTATTGATAATTGTATATCTTTATGAACTCATACCATCTATTGAATAAATTATTGATGATTGTATATCTCTTATGAAATAAAATCTCCAGTAAAGTTTTAAAACATTAAACAACTAAATCTTTTTATTTTTATTTAATCTTGTATGGATCAATGAGTGGCATGACAGTATGTAAATATTTTTTTATAATATCTCTTCACACAAGCCGATATTGGGTTAAGATCCCCGCTCTTCATCATTTAGAAAATTGATATGTCTACACCGAGGTCTTTAACAGTTCTTAACCCTTCTACCCACCCGTCATCAAATACAAAATTAGTGGTAAAATTGGTTGGTTCTTTTTATTATGAAATGTAAATTTATATTAAAGTTTGTTGTTATTTTTATGAATAAAATATTGATATATAACTAATTGTTTTTGGTTTTAATTGTTTATAATTTTAATAGTTGGATGTTTTCATCACTTTCTTCTTAGAGTGATCTAAAATATCTATTGAAAAAATATAGATTATCATACACCCATTTGATGAACCGCAGAAAACTCATCTCAACTATTAAAATTGTAAACACTGAACAAATGATTATTTATATTTTTCTTCAGGATACACTTGTTTCGATTAGAATCTTGTATAAAACAAGTTACATGACAGGTTTTGAATTTATTTTATATCCATCAGAAACAGATATTCGGTTAAGATCCCAACTCTTTACCACTTGATTTTTCTTTTAAGAAGATAAATATTTAGCACAGCTCTTAAAGGTCTATAGGCTTAGTTGTTTCCCTTTCATGGCGATCAGATAGAATATTATTAGTTAAATGGGTGGGTTTCTTTCCATTCTAAACTATGATCCAATTCTACAGGTGCTATATGAAACCTCATATATATTCTGTTATAATCATCTCTCTCTTCAACAACTGCTTCGCCAGATATATAATTATTTTAATTTGTAATCATAACTTAAAAGATAAATAATTTCACAATAAAGAGGCAATCAACACTTCAAAAAAGATAAATTTAGCACTCTAAACCAATTTGTAGAGATTAAGGTATACTGAAAATTTAAGAAATGGGGTGTACTGAATTCCATATTATCCTTAGCAATATGAAATTCCCCTGGTTGACAATGAAGAGTAGCTTTAAAAGTAGTCTTATCCTTCCACCTGGCCCTTCCTTTCTCCCCAACTACTTCACTTCATAAATATTACATTAAAATTTATAATAATTAGGAAAAAGGTCATTTAATTGAGATTGATTTAATAGATAGTATTTGAAGATTATTATTTTTTATTATAATACTATTGATTTGGATTTTAAGGTGGTTGGTAGTGACAATTAAATGAAATATAATTATTAGATTAAAAACCATAAATGATATGATGTTATGTAGATACATTAATAAAATGTGATTTAATGTATAATTATATGTCTTTTATCATATCTTAGCAAAAGCACAGTGATGTGGTATCATATTTGATGATATATAGACTTGATTAATATTTAAATTTAAACAATAAACTACTATACAAAAAAATTGAATTATTTGAAATCATCACATATAATTTTAAAAAATAGAAAATTAAAACACACATTTATTGAATCCTCTTTATTATCATAAATGAACTAGATATCAAAAAATACACAAAAATATTACTAATACATTATTAATATATTTTTTATATTAAGAAACGGACTAAATTATTAATATTTTATGGCTATAGTCTAAATGTTATAACTTAAACATTTCAATGCTATTTATATATAAAAAGTAAAATATAATTTACAATTTGTGAGAAACTTTTTGTTTAAATTCTTTGTAATGAGAAACTTAATAAACAACTTATGAGATCAACTTTTTGTTTATATTCTGTGTAATAAGAAACTTTTGTTAGATTAAAGAGAATATCCTTATAAAATTAGAAAATAAAAGAAGTAAGGATTATAAAAGTAAAGATAAGAAATAGTCTAAAAACAATGAAGGGATTGTGTAAAGAAAACTACACATTTAGGAGAAAGCTAAAGCATGAAGTAAGAAAATGGTAGTGTTATGTAGAGTAGATCAATGCCTTTCATTTCATCACTAAATGCAATAAAGAAAATGTGGAAATACAATTATATCATTATTATTTTGATAAAAATGTATATTCATTTTATTAATTTCAAACAGAGTATACATTGAACCTAGTTCAGGGGAGCATAGAGGCAGGAAAGAATCAGGTAAAGAAAACCTCTTGTTGTAGCTCATGTGAAAAGCCTAAGACGTTACATCAGTATGAAAAATAGCCATAGTCTAGAATAAGTACATAAATATAACCCAAACCTAAGCCCAAGAAAGACATCCACAACTGAAAATAAAAAATGCATCCATTTAAGAGTAGATAACACTCAATACAGACATCACCAAATGAGTAAAATCATAAAAAAAAAAATGACTAGATCATCAACACCTATAGCACAATAATGACCAGCCAACCACAAGAAACCATGAAGTACCATGGCCAAAATAGCTATAAACATCAAATGATGACAATGTACTTAAAAATATGTGTCTTTAACACATAGCTGAAAATAAATCAGCCAACTCTTCCCATTTCAAGGCCTGAGATATCCAAATTGAAGAGGTGAAAGAAACAAAGTGTTCTTTCATCCACCCCACTATTGAAGGTCAAATGGAAAGACAAAATAAATGTGCACATATATAAAACAACCATAAAAAAATCAAGAGAGAAAAACGAGAAGCTTTTCCCCAAGTGCATCCAAATGTATACACACCAACACCTACACAAATCTTACCTTGCCACCGTGGAAGGGGTGTGTGGTAAGTGAGCCACCAAATGTATATAGCCCACTCGTTAGCAATTTGGGATCAAGAAAATTAGATTCATTATATTTAGTTAGTTATAATCAATAAACACCTATAATTCAAGGATAATGTAGGCTATTATGTTGTGACATTTTTATGTCGATTCAATAGGTATTTATATAATTTTTGGCTAGCTTTCAATATTGTTTATTATATTTTGTTGATCCAAAAAAATTATAAAGTATATTTTGAATTATAAATAGATATTTTTATGATTTCTTAAATATTAATCATTAATTCCAATATATTATGCATGTATATTTTGGTTTTTCTTATTGAATACTTTTTATTTATTAAATTTTAATTGAGAATAATCCAATGAAATCCATTTTATGTGATAAGTCAGAAGACTTTGATGAATTCAATGTCCAATGTATAAAAAATGAATGCAACGATTGTAGAAATTTACATAAATTTCCTTTACAATTTGATAATATTGATGTTACAACACCAGTCCAGTGGAAGAGATTTGAATATGGGAAATACAAAACCAAGACAGGATTAGAATAAAAAAAAATTGCATTGAAGGAGAGTGAATTACCATACCTTCAGTTCATGGATAGATTTCGATCTATGATTTATCCACATATCCAACATTGTCATAGTGCACGATGGCAAGCTAAACAATTTCGTGATTCCAAAAATTGTTTTTCATTTGGTTGTATTCTTTCAGTTGTAGATTTTGTAGAGAACTATACATTCTCTCCTCAAAAAGAGCTTCAAAGTCAATATTATCATTCTGATCAAGTTGCAATATTTGTCCATGTGACCTATAGACA
>MU227709.1:1045316-1069709 GCA_018584345.1 Thuja plicata | reverse complement strand
ATGCCACCTAGGTAGACTCGGCCGAGTGGGACTCGGCCGAGTCAGACTCGGCCGAGTCCTACTTGCCCTCCCATTGGCTCGCGCACGAGCCGACTTGGCCACGTAGGCGCCATTCGGTGCCACTTAAACTCGGTCGAGTTAGACTGGGCCGAGTTTAACTCGGCCGAGTATGACGCGAATGAGCGCCCAAAATTGTCCTTAGGGGTGACAGATTATTGTGCTTTTACCCATATATTATTCACCAAATGAGTCAGTGCCTCCCTTGGAGAGTGATGATGATGATGAGGATCAGCCTTGACGACCAACAAGATATGGAGGATAAAAGAAAGATCGCATAGAGGAGGATGCAAGATCAGATGATATCCCAGTGAGAGTAGTGAGAGGGAGAGGTGGTAGAGTGATTGGTCAAGGAGCTGGTGGTGATGAGGATGACCATGTAGGAGATGATGGTGGTCATGAGGGATATGTCAGTGATCATGGAGGAGATGAGAGTGATCATAGAGGAGATGATAGTGATCACGAGGGAGCTGCTATAGAGAGGAGGAGATTGTTGTTTCCAGATCATGGATAGGTAGCTCACAGAGATAGGTCAGGTATAGTACAGAGTGAAAGACAAGATTTACAGAGGGGTATCCCAAGTCAGGATATGCAGTGATTGTATGGGGAGTTGGTTACAACACAGGAAGACATCATATTATTGCAAGGATGGATTCAGAGGCTTGAGGATGAGTTAGCTTCTACCAGGTCACATAGAGATCATGATATTCATGCCATGGAGGTAGAGTTATCAGTTACTAGGACTTAGAGAGATCATGTTATACAGTAGCGAGAAGTAGCAGAGGATATAGCCCAGCGGTTAGAGTAGGTGACTCGAGATGGTATGACTCGCCAGACCATGCAATATATGCGAGAGGAGATCCAGAGAGGGGAGTTATACTGTACTTTATATCATGAATTATTGCTAGCAGGTCAGAGTGCTCATTCTTATACACAGAGTGTTAGAGGTAGTACTTCACGGCATGTTGAGAGTAGATATGTATCAGGGCCATCTCCTAGACCTTCGAGGGGACCAAATGCAGTGATAGGTGATGGTATAGGACCATCAATCAGTGCATGTATAGGTACAAGTGCACATACATGTGGCCATATTTTATGGGTTGCCCAACAAAGTCAGGAGATAGTCATGCTTAGATCTTGTTGATTGTATCAGATTTTTATGAGGATATATGCATCACTTTTGATGATGTAATGTTCATATATCTTGATGTGCACCTTTGGACATTGCAGAGACCTTACCCCTTACTTTTGATGATGTTCTTCTTTGATGTCAGTATATGTGGACTTTTATGATTTTGATGATTTATGATGATGCCAGGACACATTTTGATGAATGCAGTTTATATGATTATATCTATATGCATGTTTTTGTGGTTTTTTATGCAGGATGTATGCATGCAGATACTGTTCTTTTGATGTTTATGTATGGATCCCCTAAAATGTATGGAAACTGATGTTTTATATTTCTATTATGGACGCACAATATGAATGTGATGTTTTTAGGTGATAATGCAATGCTTTATGTATATGATGGTGATTTATAATGACGTAATGCTTATGGATAATGTTAATGTAACTATATGATTTGAAAATGCACCTAAATGAGGATATATAATATAATCATAAATAATGATGAATGAAATGATCCTACAAATGCAAGTGTTCCTAAATGTACATGAAAAATGCCCCTAATGAATGCAATTTGTGAAATGTAAATGAGATGTATTGTTTTTTATAAAGTCCCACATATTCTATCGAAGGAAGAATTCTTGATACTTTGACTTGGATGTTTGACCCCCCTTTCCTTGAGAAATACCATAATGCAAGATGTATGCATGATTTAATCTAACATGAATGCAATATACAAATGCAACCTAAAACTATTGTCACTTTTTAACGAATTGCTATTTTTGCAAGTATCATCATTGAGCATTTTTGGTAAACCATTTGGAAACTGGTACAACCCTCACTGGTGACATTTCCAAACCATGATGGTATGAATACCTATTTCATCAGATTTAATGTGACCAATGCCATCATTTGAAGTTTTAACTCATCAATACAACCCTCACTGGTAAGATTTCCCCCACCATGAGAGTATGAATACCGATTTCATCAGATTCAATGTTGCAAGTGGATTTTGGCATTAAGATATAAATAGTCTAAATGGCCAAGGTATCATTTTGCATAAACAAACAAAGATATAATACATAGTGATAGAAAAATGTCCTCGATGATTCTTTGATGATCATGTCATTAGACGAACTTGCATATATCTAGGAATCAACCTTACAAGCATAAATCTAAAAAAAACATCATGTCTCCATCATTGCATATCTAGTTCAACACATCATTGATAGGCTAAATAGACATGATAGAAAAATCAAGAAACATTATTGAACTTAACTTTGTTATTTGTTTGTTGATCAATTTCCTTAGAAAAAATATCCATCAAATTTTGATCCTTTGTTCATAGTGATTGATGTATCAGCTTAGCATTTGATTGCTTAGCCTTTGAATTTGAGATGAGTCATATGTTTGGATTTGTAGAAATTTTATATGTGGATCAATTGATAAGTGTCAAAGATTGTGATTCTTAAATCTTGATGAAGGGATTTGAAATCTCGCTTGTGTCTATTCTTTGATGAGCTCTTGGAATCTGAATTGTGCCCCTAATTGGATTTGTCAATGATAATGAACCAGGGCAACTTGCAAAAACTATGATGAAGGTTTTATCTACAAATGCAACTCAGAGACTTTATTATGACTATGTACAAATGATGGAATGCAATGGGGTAAATACAAGGATGGGAAAATGTAAATGTAATGCAACTAGGCTTGGCATAGGGAAAGCAGTGCCTATTTACCAAGCTTTCACCACTTGGATTTATTGCACTTTTTTTTTTCTCTCTTTTTTGTTTTTTTTTGCTACCAAGGCGCCTATTGCTAGGTTTTCACCAAGGTACTTTTCTCTTTTTCATTTTTTTTCTTTGATTTTTTTTTTATATCATTAAGGCACCTATTTTCTAGGTTTTCACCAAGACAACAATTTTTTGGATCTTTTGAATGTTTTTTCTTTCTTCATGCTCAATTTTCCTCTTTTTATGCTTTTTTGCTTTTCCATTGTTTTTGAATTTTTTGATCTTTCTCATTTTTTTTTGGATTTTGAACTTTTCCTCATGTTTTTGGATTTTAAAATTTTCTCATGTACAAAGAATGATGCTAATCTCATCGGATACACTTTCATCTGATACTCTTTCATTCTATACACTTTCATTTGTTCAGGTGTAAAACATCTTCAAGTGAATGCTATTAAAAGGTTCTTGTAGCTCATCTCCTTCACAATCAGCCAATTTGTATGTTCCCTTCCATAGGATGATGTAACTATAAAGGGTCCTAGCCAATTTGCCTCAAATTTCCCCTTTTCTCCTTCTGATTGGTTTCTAGGATTTTCTATTAGAACAAGATCACCTATTTGGAAAGCTCGAGGTTTGATCTTTCTGTTATAGTTATAGTTATGAGACATTCTCTTTTGGTGCACCTGAAGATGATTATAAGCTTGATGTTTATATTCCTCGAGTAACTCTAGCTCTTCCAATATAGACACTCTATACTCCTCATCGGTCAGGATTTCATGTAATGAGACTCTTAGGGATGGAATTTCCACTTCTAATGGTAAAACTGCTTCGGCTTCATACACTAAAGAAAAAGGTGTGGCCCTAGTAGGTGTTTTGATGCTTGTTCTATAAGCCCAAATTTTTGGGTTTAACAGGATGTGTCAATCTCTACCCAATTCATCAACTATTTTCTTGAGTATTTTTAGAATTTTTTTATTAGAGGCTTCTACTTGTCCATTACCTTGAGGATAATAGATGGAATAAAAATGTTGAGTAATATGAAATGTTTCACATAACTCCTTAACATCCTTATTTTTGAATTTTCTTCCATTATCAGTGATAAGTGCATGTGGGATACCATATCTACTAATGATGTGGTTTAGGATAAAAATGGAAATTTGTTTTCTAGTTGTAGTTGTTAAGGGTACAACTTCCACCCATTTTGTAAAGTACTCAGTTGCAGTAATAATGTATGTGTGCCCATTAGAAGAAGGAGGATATATCATCCCTATCAAATCAAAGCCCCATTGATAGAAAGGCCAAGGTGTAGTAATGGGATGTAATTCCTATGCTGGCACATGTATCAAGTTCCCATGATATTAGCACTTTTGACAAATTTTTAAAAATTGGCATGCATCTTTTTCCATGGTCGGCCAATAGTACCCCATCCTAAGAAGTTTCTTTGCTAAGGTAAATCCACTCAAGTGTGACCCACAAATCCCCTCGTGAATGTCATGTAAAGCAATTTTTGATTCCTCACTCTCTAGACATCTAAGTAACGCTCTGTCAAGACCTTTACGATACAATGTGTCAACGATAAGGGTAAAGCGTGAGGCTTGGTGTATAAGGTTTTGTTTCTCATTTTGATTTTGGTCTAAGGGTAGGGTGTTATCTTTGAGATAGGTATAAATAGGACCATACCAATTAGATTCATGACCCACAAGTAGGAAAATGATTTGGGAATCAGGATGGTCATATAAAGGTTGTACCAATTCCTCCACTAAGAACTCATATCTCTCACCTTGATAATGTATTTGCAATAGTGAAGCTTGTGTGGCCATGGCATTGGCCATGGCATCAGCTGCTTTGTTCTCTGTTCTAGGTACTTGCTCAAATGTGATCAATACAGAATACTTTTTTAAATCATCAATCATCCTTTTATAAGGCATGACCTTATCATCTTTAGTTTGGTATTCATCATTAATTTGATTGATGACTAATTGGGAATCTCCATAAATTTATATTTCTATAATCCTCCATTCTAAACCCATTTTGAGTCCTATCACAAGAGATTCATACTCTTCTATATTTCTGGTGCATGGAAATAGCAATTTGAATGATTTGGGGATCGTGCAACCTTGGGGTGTAATGAAAAGAACTCCTGTCCCCAAGCCATTTTGAGTATAGGATCCATCAAAGTATAACTTCTATTTTTTTGGCTCACTAGTAAGGATACTTGCATCTGGAAACTCCACTTGAATAGGTTCCTTACTTGAGAGTGGTGATTATGCTCGTTGATCTACAATAACTTGTCCCTTAATAGATTTATGGTCCACATACTCAATGTCAAACTCACTTAATACCATAACCCACTTGGCTAGCCTCCCCGTGAGAGTTGATTTGCTAAGAAGATATTTGAGTGGATCTATTTTAGCAATAATTTTGATTTTATGTGCAAGCATGTAATGTTGGAGCTTTTGAGACACAAAGATGACAGCTAAGTATTCTCTTTCTACACAAGTATAATTGAGTTCATATTTGACTAAAGTGCTACTAATATAGTAGATTTATTTTTCTTTTCCTTTGTCATCTTCTTGTGCTAAGAGGGACCCCAATGAATTTTCAATTGCAGAGATGTATAGAATTAAAGGTTTTCCTGGTATTGGAGCCATTAGAACTGGAGGAAATTCCAAGTATTTCTTCAAAACAAAAAATGCCTCTTCACATTTACTATCCCATTGAAAGAGGATATCTTTGTGCAATAATTGAGTAAAGGAATGATATTTTTTCGCCAATTGGGATATGAATCTTCTAATATATTGTAGCCTTCCTTGCAAAGACCTTAATTGGCTAATATTTCTTGGTACCCCTATTTCCATAATGGCTTTAAATTTAGCAGGATCCACTTCTATTCCCTTTGCCGACACAACATATCCCAACAATTTTCCAGATTGAACACCAAAGGCACACTTTTTAGGATTTAGCTTACATTGAATTGTTCCAATCTTGTGAATATTTTATCAAGTATGGGTAGATATTCTTTTCTAGTATAATATTTTGCAAGAATATCATCTACATATTCCTCCATAAATGTATGCATTATGTCATGGAATATGGTAGTCATGCCCCTTTGATAAGTTGCCCCTGCATTTTAAGACCAAATGGCATCACATTCCAGAAAAAGGTGCCCCAAGGACATGTAAAATCCATTTTATCTTGAACTTCTAGAGCTATCTTTATTTGATTATAGCCACTAAACCCATCCATTAAGGAAAACATAAAATGCCCTGCTGTCAGATCTACTATAGTATCAATGTTAGGAAGCAGGAAATCATCTTTGGGACATGCTTTATTTAAATCCCTAAAGTCGGTGTAAATCCTTGTGATTTTGTCACTTTTGGAAATAGGGAAAATGTTGGAGATCCAAGCTGCATATGCAATAGAATGAATAAATCCTGTTTCCAAGAGTTTATTTAACTCTGCTTTAACCAATAATGCCACATGTGGATTCATCTTTCTCAATTTTTGCTTTACTGGTTTAACTCCCGGAGCTATGTTGAGATGGTGCATTATTAGATTTGGGTCCAATCCTAGTATATCAGCATAGGACCATGAAAAATTCACTTGTCTTTATTTTAAAAAGTGAATGAATTTCTCCCTTTCTTCTATAGATAAAGATGTAAAATCAATAAACTTTGGTTCTGCCTCTGTTCCAATTTTGATCTTTTATGTTGGCTCTATCAAGATAGTGGATCTTTCTTCATGATGGTTAGGTAAAATGTCAATTCTCTCATCCTTAGGTGCCACAATTGCGTTTTCACCTTTGGATACATCATTTATTTTTAGTATTTTTGGATCTAGCACTGACACATGGTGGTTTTCACCACTAGATCTTTTATTGTTTTTTTTCTTTTTCTTTTTCTCTTGATGACTAAGAAACTTGACATTTCCCCCCATTTTTCCTCTTGATATGATTAATTAGTGGAGGAAGGTTCAACCACATTTAGGTAAAAAGATATGGCATGATCATCTTGGAACTCTAGTATATCATTTGTCTCAAGTTGGTCCCAATCAATCAATTCAGGATGAACAAGGGGTAAAGGATTAATTGGCAAGTTTAGGTCAATGGGAGTTAGGGTCATGATTTTGTTTGCAAGTTCATACATTGTATCATGAAAATCAATGACATGTGTTTCCTCAAGATGGTCCATAGAGCTAGGATCAAAATCTCCCTCACTAGAGTCCTCTTGAGTTTCTTGTGGGAAAAATTGTTGTACATTAAACCTAGAGATAGATTCTCCTAAGAAAGAGGGCACATAAGGCTCTCCTACCCATTCATGGTTTGTGCTTGGAAATTCCTTTGGTTTAGAAGTGCAAGAATGAATAAAATCTACCTCTTTATCATGAAAAAATGCCTCTGATAATGAATCCCATTCATATTCATTTAAATCATCTTCACTTTTTGAATCCACAATGTTAATGTTTTCATAAGGATTAGTGAAATTCTTTTGATCATAAGTTCATAACCTTTCTCATGATATCCTATCCCTGATTTTTCCTCACTTGACCTCCATGAGGGTTGTATAGGTTCTAACAAGCCTCTATTTATTTTTCCTAAAGCTCCTCTTCCTTTGTAACCCATCTTTTGCATGATCTAAAATCCTTTCCCATATTGATGTGTGGGAATACTAATGTGTCACACACTTTCACTTGTTCCTTCCTCATCTTTGTATAACCATTTTAACACATTATTGTCTTCTGTTATCTCTGGTGGAGTTGTGTCTCTAACAAAATTATCATTATATTTGTGAGGAATTTTTTTATTGGGTATGACCAAGGGTTTACCATGTAATTTGGGAGAATTTGGCATATCCATCAATGAAATAGAATATTCTCCAACTCTTTTTTTCTTAATCCTGTGTTATTTTTCAAAGTTTTTCATCATGGTGTCCATCTTTTTTTAATGTGACACTTTTTCCTCTTCTCTTTCTAATTGTGATCCCTCTTGAATGGCAGAATTTGACATCGAGGAATTAGGGTTTTTTTCATTTTTTTTTAGAAAAGTCACTTTTTCCTTACCTTTGTTAGAGAGAGAAGGAATAGTTGCTTCATGATTTGAGGTAGTGGGCTTATCATTTGTATATTCTTTATCCTTTGATGTGGAGGGTGAATTTATCCTAGGAACTTCCTCTTTAGCTTATTGTGAATGCGAGGTAGATGTAGAAGCCTCATTATTGTGGGGTACAAAGGAATCTGTAACTAGTTTGATATGATTGCAGTATTAAAATAATTTAAGATCCCTGCCAATAGTTATTTCCTGTTCAAAATAAGGAAATTTCAAACATTGATGGTAGGTAGATGGAACGGCTTGCATCTCATGTATCCATGGCCTTTCGAACAATATGTTGTAGTTCAATTTGAGATCCGTTAGAGTAATAGTACATTTGTCTTTATAATTAAATCACTTCGGTTTAATTATTAAAGGTCACTATTATTCTATTCACTTAAGCTTGTCATTTGTAGGTGCATAATAATTAATATGTTTATTGATTATTAATGTACAAACCTAGTTTTTTTCAGCTTTAGGGTTTCTTACCTTATATGTCACTTTTGTAATTATTGTTCATTCACTTTTTGGGAAATATAATTTTTCTCTCACTTCGCTGAGATTTTCCAAGGCTTCTGTCTCTGTGGTTTCCATTCAGCATTAGGTATTTGCATGCAGGTGTTCTTGGCAAGCTGTGAAGTTAGATTTCTCAACTTCTACATGGTATCAAAGGCACCCTATCGCTGCCTGAATGGAAGGTTTTTTGAAGCCACGATTCAAAGATGACAGCCACAGCTTCTATGGGGTCTTTCTATCATTTTGAAGGAGGCGCTATTTTTTGGAGCCATTTGAGTCAAAATAGACTCCACCATTGCACTCAAAATGCCCGGGAGAGTTGAAATACATATAAAGTTTGACATATTTGGTCACAGTGACCTCTGAAAATTTTTTTGGCCTATTAGGGCCGTACGGCTCGAAAAATGAAAAAAAAAAATTTCAAAAAAAACACATTGTTTTATAAGTTTTAAGGGGCTGCCGGAGTGCACCGCCACTGCGCCACCCCAGTGCCACCCTTCCGCCACCGCGGCCTAGCCCGGCTCGGCCCACGCCCGGCCCCCCGCCGGCGCGCTGCCCACCGACCGCCGCAGTAGACACCGGCGGTGCTGCACCCGGGAGCCGTCGGCCCTCCCCTCCACCACCGGTTCTCCACCGGTCAACCACCCGCCCAGTGAAGGTATGGTGCTGACGTCATTGGTGACATCAACGATTAGAAACATTTTTTTTCCGGCGAATTTTAAATTTTCCAGCAGATTTTTCACTTTTCCAGCGACCGAAAAAAATTTTATGGCGACCCATCAGACGGCTGTCAAATTTTAACTTGGATGCTGTGATGGTCATTTGGACGTCAAATTTTTTCCAATGACTGTGTTTTTCCAGCGAGTTGTTTTTCGGAGGGGCACTTGGTTTTTTGGCCGTGACTTGAGCATACGGTGTCCATTTTTGAAAAATGAAATATCACCGAAAAGGTGTTTCTGAGTCGGATGTGATGTGCTAGTCTTGTTTTTTGATTTGGTCGTTTGAGCTCCTATTTTTGGTGTTGAAGTAGAGGCTTCTGTTTCCTCTCTCACTGCATCTGGCGTCCAGGTTTTCTTCTTATTTTTTGTGCTTTCAGTAATTGTTTATTTGTTATATAGGGGATAGAATCATACATTGTGGGGGGTGATTTTTTCTTTCTATCATTTACTTTTAGAAAACAACCCTTCTACTTCTATCTTTTTCTTTTCTTAATGTCGGACCCCTCTGTAGCCCGGCTGACACCGCACAATTACCACACCTGGAAAGCACACATGACCAGGCTACTCATGTCATGTGGCTTATGGTCATGTCTAGATGAAAATCAACCTGTCCTGCAGCATCCTTTTGAGGTTCTTCAGCACAGGAATAAAATGGATGAAGCCATGGGCTTGATTGCACTAAACATTTTCAACAGTCTCCTCTTTCACGTGGATGGTTTGATAACTCCTAGGGCCATTTGGGGCAAGTTTTCAGATTTGTTTGGCACTGTGAATGAGTTCCGAGCACTACAGCTTGATGCAGAGCTGACCACTTTGACTCCTACCATCTTTCCCACTATGGAGTACTCCTTGATGAAGTTCAAATATTTGCGCTCAATTTTGCAGGGATGTGGGAGAAACAAGACAGATGATGAGTGTATCTTCCTGATACTCTCAAAGTTGTGAGGCCAGTATCAGATATTTTCTTCTACTTTCTACTCCACCATGGATGCTTTGGGTACTAGACACACCATGCCTTCATTCAAGACATTCTATGATCGGTTGACATGGGAACAGGCAAAGATCCAATAGATGGATGCTTCTGGCTCTTCTAGCCAAGCATTGGTTGCTCAGTCTTCATAGGGGAAACCAAAACAGAAAACCAAACCAAAGAAAGATTCAGCAGGCAATGAGTATTCCTCCAAACCTGCACAGAAAAATGATTCAAAACCTCTAGCTAACCCTTTCAAGGGTAAATCTTCTTCGAATTCTACTGAGTCTACCTCCAAGACTAAGAAGAAATCAGTTGAGACCTACAATTTTTGTGGAAAGGATGGACATCCTGTTTCTAGGTGCTGGAAATGTTTGGAGGCTTTAGAGGAAGCCATGCAGGTGCATCACATTTCATCTCCTCAGTCCACATCCTCCCCTGTAGGGAAAGGTCATGCTCTTACTGCACGAGCTACGACTTCTGGGCCCACCTGGATTCTTGATTTTGGTGCCTCTCACCACATGACTCACACTCAGCAGTTGGTCACCTCACTTGCCCATTGTGCTACTTCACAGATTGATGTTGGGAACTCATCTCATCTTTCTATTTTGGGTTTTGGTTCTATTGCATTAGTTGGGGGTTCTCTTTAGGATGTTCTCTTTGTCCCTGACATTTTGATGAACCTACTGTCTATCTATCAGATTTTCCACTCTAGCTCTGGTAAGACAGTTGATTTCTCACCACATGATGTGGTTATTTAGGACTTACATGATTCTGGCTACTGGGAGTGTTTACACTGCATCCCGCCTATACAGATTTGATGGATTTGAGTCTTCTGCTGGCACAGGTTCCTGTCTTATAGCACATGCAGATTCAGTGAGAAAACTTTGGCATGAGCGTTTGGGCCATGTCAATTATAGATATCTTTAGCAGATGAGCACACAGGCACTTGTTCTTGAGCTTCCACAGATTACTTGCACTGATGGGGCTTGTCAGGGTTGTGTTCTTGGCAAACAACACAGGGATCCTTTTCCTCATGGACGGGCTACTTGTGCTTTGGCACCATTGGAGTTGATTCATAGTGACCTCATGTCATTTCCCACTCCTTTTTCTAGTGCCAGATATGTGCTTACTTTCATTAATGACTTCTCCAAGCGCACATGGGTGTACTTTTTGAAGTACAAGTCTAATGTCTTTGATTCATTTTGAGTCTTTAAGACATTTGTGGAGAAGCAATCTGGTCTTTCTATTCACCAGATACGCATAGATAATGGGGGGGAGTATGTGAACCAAGCTTTCAGGGATTTTTTCTCTAAACATGGTCTTCAGCATCAGTTTTCAGTGCCCTACACCCCTCAGCAGAATGGTGTGGCAGAGAGAAAGAACAAAACACTTTGGGAGATGGCTAATTGTATGATACAGTCCAGGTCCATGGATTCATCTTTTTGGCCAAAGGAAGTCAATTGTGCCAACTATATTCAGAATCAGATGCCTCACAAGGTAGTTCAACATATGACTCCTGAGGGGGCTTGGTCTCATGTCAAGCCTGATGTATCTTCCTTCTGAGTTTTTGGTAGTGAAGCATGGGCATTTGTGCCTGACACTCAGAGGAGAGCGATGGAGCGGAAGAGCCGACACCTCATTTTTGTTGGCTACTGTGAGGATGTTAAGGCATACAGGTTGTTTGATCTTGATTCCAGAGAGGTCCTATTTTGATGGGATGTCCAGTTTGATGAGCGCCTTCCTACAGTAGATACCCCACTTCCAGAGTCTACTTCACTTACCACTACTCCCTCATCTCTTCCAGCTTTGTTTCAGGATGATGAGGATGATGATCTTGGTGATCCCCATTTACCTCCACCAAAGGATCCTCTATAGATGCCTCGATGGGCTCGTGTTACAGTTTATGTTGCAGGATCTCTAGTTGGTGACCCTTCTACTTCCCGTCGCACCTGGTCTCATATTGCGGTTTCCAGTCTTCTGAGTCATGCTATATGTGGTGATCCTTAGACATTTGGGGCAGTGATAGGACATACTGAGTGGGACAGTGCTATGAAGGAGAAGTATTCTTCTTTGATGAAGAATCATACTTGGGATCTGTGTTCTCTTCCTAAGGGAAGAAAGTTAGTGCGATGCAAGTGGTTGTATAGTACTAATTTTGCTGCTGATGGTTCTATAGATAAGTACAAGGCGCATCTTGTTATGAATGGTTTTTCACAGGTTGAGGGTATTGATTACACTGAGACATTTGCCCCTATCACCAAGATGAACTCTATTCACCTTGTCTTATCCCTCGCAGCCTCTCAGGGATGGCCCATTTTTCAGATGGATGTGAAGAGTGCTTCCTTGCATGGTGATCTTACTGAGGAGATTTACATGGAGTAGCCTCAAGGATTTGTGCAGGATTCCTCCTTGGTTTTCAGACTTTGGAATTCTTTGTATGGTCTCAAATAGGCCCCTCAGGCTTGGTATGAGAAGATGGACTCCTTTCTACTTTCTACATGATTCACATGATGTCATTCTGATCCTATAGTCTACATTCAGCATCTTGAGGATGAGGTTTTGACCCTTGTGCTATATGTCGATGATCTTCTCATCACAGGTAGTCATCTTCTATGATTCAGGATGTTCAGCGCGCATTGATGGAGCAGTTTGAGATGACAGACCTTGGTCTATTACACTTCTTTCTGGGTCTGCAGATTGTTCAGTCCCCTACTGGGATCTTTGTTTACCAACAAAAGTATGCTCTTGACATGCTTCAGCACTTTGATATGCTTGATTGCAAGCCTGCTCCCACACCTTTTCAGTCGGGTGTTACTTTGTCTACCTCTTTCACTTCGCCTTCAGTGGATGCTACATTGTATTGGCAGTTGGTTGGCAGTTTGTTATACCTGACACACACTCATCCTGATCTCTCCTTTACAGTTGGTCTAGTCTCTCAGTTCTCACATGAGCCTCATGAGAGTCATTGGCAAGCTTCCAAGCATATTTTGAGATACATTCAGGGCACACTTATGTATGGCATTCACTACACATCAGGGGCTCCTCACATTGTTGGCTACACTGACTCAGATTGGGCTGGTGATGTTGATGATCAGACGTCTACTTCTGAATTTTTTTTTTGTCTTGGCTCTGGTCCTATCACATGGTCGTGCAAGAAGCAGAATGCTCATGCACTTTCATCTATAGAGGCTGAGTATAGAGTAGTAGTGCATGCTAGTCAGGAGATTCTCTGGCTTCAACAGTTGATGACTGAGTTTGGCTTTCCTCCTGATCGTCCCACTATTCTGTGGTGCGATAATCAGATTGCTATTCACATTTCCCACAACCCGGTGGAGCATAAGTGCACCAAACACATTGAGCTTCATATGCATTTCATCCATCAGTAGATTCAGGATGGTGTTCTCACTTTGGAGTACATTCCCACTGACGCGCAGGTTGCTGACATCTTCACCAAACATTTTGCATCTCCGTGCTATCTTCAGTTGCATTCTATGCTTGGGGTGGCGGAAGTTGTCCTTGGGGGGTCTTGATGAGGCCTTCCTTCCTTCATGTTTTTTTTCAGCATGTGTGTTTCATCTCTTTTTGGAAAGGGGTGTTTCCCACTGGGTTTTCTCCTTTATCCTCGGTTCATAGAGATTTCCTTGTATTGGGTACCTGATTAGGCCTTGTTGTCGGGACCCATTTCTTTTGCTTTCATAGCTGTGCTAGGTTAGTTACCTCCTAAGCTTCGCTTAAGGGGGTGTTAGAGTAATAGTACATTTGTCTTTATAATTAAATCACTTTGGTTTAATTATTAAAGATCACTATTATTCTATTCACTTAAGCTTGTCATTTGTAGGTGCTTAATAATTAATATGTTTATTAAGTATTAATGCACAAACCTAGCTTTTTCTGGATTTAGGGTTTCTTACCTTATATGTCACTTTTGTAATTATTGTTCATTCACTTTTTGGGAAATATAATTTCTCTCACTCCGCTAAGATTTTCCAAGGCTTCTGTCTCTGTGGTTTCCATTCAGCATTAGGTATTTGCATGCAGGTGTTCTTGGCAAGCTGTGAAGTTGGATTTCTCAACTTCTACAAGATCAAGTGCTTGAAAAACTATTTCTTTTTTAATAGGTCCTACCTGAATAGGTAAAATGACTGATCTCTCCTCATCACCATATGCTTTAATAGTTATCTTTTTTTTTGGATCCAATAATTCTTCATAATAGCTCAAGGCTTTGACCAAATGTTTAGACCAACACCTCCATCAATTAGGACTCTTTTGACCCTATGCTCTTGGATTAGGACTTCTATATGCAAGGGAAAATTTTGTGGATGATTTAAGGACATGTCATCTTTCTCTGAAAAGGATAGGCAATGGGGTGCAATAAGATTACTAACCAAGTTTTGAAATTGGTCCACATCTAGATCAGTAGGAACTGTTGTGTCTACCAAAGCTTTTTCCAAGATATCTTTATGTGTGGGTGATAGTTTTAACAACTCCAAAATTGAAATTTGTGCAGGAGTTTTTTTAAGTTGATCTGTTAAATTATAGGTCTTGGAAGGAAATGATGAAGTATTAGGTCTTGTCACAACATTGGAAGTTCCATGTAGAATCACTTTTGATGCTTTCCCCTGAGTGATGACATTGGCAGACTCTTTTTTTTGTTTATCTTTGATCACTATGACATTAATGGTGTTCTCATAACTAGATAAAGAATTGATCGTATTGTTATAGGTGTGAGAAAAATTTACCTTATGATCTCCCTTTGATTATATTGATTAGTCTTTGAAGATTCACCCTTCTCATGATTTAAGAAAGGGGTTTTAAAGGTCGTGTCATCTTCATTATTCTTAGGTCCATCAACCTCAATAATACCATTATTAATAAGGTCTTGAACCACATGTTTCAAATTCATACAATCATTCATTTTGTGCCCTTTATTACGATGATATTCACAATGATTAGAATCACTCCACCGTGATGGTTTTACTTGAGTTTCATATGGTCTTTCCTCTGGTAAAGTTATGAGTTTGTTGGCAATGAATGTTCTTAGGGCCAACTCAAGTGGTTCTCCCAATGGAGTAAAATTTCTATGTGGTCCTGGAGTAAATTGAGTCATAAAATCAGGTTTAGGCTTGGCACTTCCTTGATTTTTGTTGGAAGCATTCACGTTGTTAAAATGATTATTGGAGGATTGGTTAACGTTATTATTCTGATTATTGGAACCCATCAAATGATTAAAAGGTTTAGGTTTAAGATTGTGAGCTTCCACTACTCCATCATTGACTAAATTTTTGTTCATATTCTTTATCCAAAACTTTGGTTTATCATTATTGGTATTGTTTGAAGAATTGTTGTTGAAGGTATTGTTGTTTGAAAATGTTTTATTATCTTTGTAAAGCTTTAGCTCCCCACTTCCTACTAAAGCATCCTCTATTTGAACTCCATTTTCTATCCATTTTTTCCTTTTCAGGTATACTTCATGGATATTTGGAAAAGATTCTTCTCCACCTCTATAGAAAGCTCAAAAAGGCTTCCACATTCTTTTGCTTGGTATTGCATAGATATAACATGGTAATTTCTCATTCAATGTTGTAGGAATATTGATTAACAAACTTGGTTATTAATTCCTCAAAAGTATTTATACTCGGAGGTAACTTTGAAAACCATTCCATTGCTGACCCACCAAGGCTTTGGGGAAACAAATTAATCAAATAGGTAGGTTCATTGAGAATTTCCATGCTTAGGTGCCAAAATCCCTTATGTGGTCCTATGGGTCTGTTGTACCCATATATTTGTTGTACCTAGGAAAAACCATGTTTTGGGGAAAAGGTTTCATAAACAAGTTTTTATCAAATGGAAAAGGGCAAATAGCTTCAATTGAGAATCATTTTGGGGCAGCCTCTTACTTTATTCTATCCATTTGAGTTTGTAGGGATTTGATTTGTTGGTTCATGGCTTTTAAAGGAGTATCTTCTTCCTCATCCGTTGTCAATTGGGATGTGTCAAAATTGTGAGGAAGTTTTACTCCTAATTGAGCCAAATTTAGAAAATATCTATCCTTGTCCTTTTCTAAAACTTTTTCCATCATTTTCACAAACATAGGATTTTGAGATGCTTCATTGATCTTTTCTTCGGTCAATTCTTCATTATGCTCATTATTGATTTCTCCATTGTTATTAGCTTCAAACCATGTGTTAGTTGCCATTGAGATCTCTCCTAAGTTTTCCTCTTGATTTATCTCTTGAAAGGGTTGATAAGGAGAATGAAGATTCTCTTCCAAATAGGGTATCTCTTCTCTTAACATGGTTTTGTCCTTTTTTAAAGACAATTTGATATGACGAGATCTTGTCCAAACCGGTATGAAAAGGAATTGATAATTTTTGTTGAAGAAGTATTCACTTGAGAAGAAAGATGATTTGTATGAACTTTGGATGTTTCAAATTTATGTTGTATTTTTTTCAAGAGCATGTATCATAAAGAATAGCAACCACAAATACATATGTTTTCTATTTTCTTAAAAAAATCAATAAAAGTGTATATTCTCGAATGTTTTTGACAAAGTCTCCAAAAGAAAACAATTGAGTCAAGCTACCCATGGTCAATTTGGTTTAACAAGGTTTAAAAAGGTAAGCTTTCTACTTAACCATGTTGTAATAAATATTCTATTCAAAAATACTTGAGTCTATCCCCCATTGCAGAGGCCTCCCACAGGCGTAAAAACACAATTTTGTGCAATCCCAAAGGACTACTAGAGGAGGTATGATTCTCAAATATTTCTGTCACTCACCGCATTAAGGATGAATGCATTTTATATTATAGTGGGTTGGATTACCATGGCTAAAATGGTTGTATCCCACTTGGGTCATTCCCTCTCACCATCCTTGATAAGGAAAATCTTGGGAGGTAGGCCCACTAAAGATCTAGAAAGTATATGGAAATCAATAAATGAAATTAATAAGTAGGTTTAGGAGTTTGATCCACCCAAAGGGTGAAGAGCACATCCATACTACTTCCTCACTTCCAAACATGATTAACAAAGTTCATTCCAAGCCTCTTTAATCTAGAAACAATAAGTCTTAATTAGGTATTTGGTTCATTACTTAGCTCTTTTCTATCCCAAATTTATCATGTCAAGGATTTTGATTCACCAAAGGTGAAGAGCATATCCCTAATGCTTCACTTAAGATTTCAATTTTATCTTTTACCTTAAGCTAGATGTGTGAATAAAATTGCCACAATTTAAACAAAATGCATAAGGATTTAGGAATACCTCATTTTGATGCTAGCAAAGGCTAGGCACATTTATGATTTTTTTTATTTTTATTTTTGTATACTCACCTATTGGCGATTGTTCCCGCTCCTTAACATCTAAGTTTTCTCCCCAAAATGTTAGTTTCAACAACCAAGCAAAACAAAGTGAAGGAAAATCGAAACCAAATCCACCTCAAATGAATGAACAAATACTTAAGCCAAAGATGGAAACGTAGTTTGATAAAGTTTGAGAATTTTAATGTAATGTTTGTATGCTTTCTTTTCCTCTTCTAATTTTTCCACTATGTTTGCATTATGGACTTGTTTAGAATATTTTTTAATCTTGTAGATTCCTTATCTTTCCAATAATATGATACTCAACACTTTGCTTTTTGAGCTTTAAGATGTGTCATATTCAAATGAGAGAAGTATCTAAAGGACTATACAACATGTTATAAAATTCTTGGTAAAGGTTAGTGATCTTC
The DNA here is from genome assembly GCA_018584345.1 of Thuja plicata. Taxonomy (NCBI): domain Eukaryota; kingdom Viridiplantae; phylum Streptophyta; class Pinopsida; order Cupressales; family Cupressaceae; genus Thuja; species Thuja plicata. The sequence goes on along the minus strand of MU227709.1, from coordinate 1,051,773 downwards.
CAATACCTATTTCGTGCTTGAATCCTTTCTTCCAACATTTCAGATTCAATCGTTAATTGTATCCATTGTGCTTCTTTGTGTAGATTCTTTTCCTCCTTCCTTTGATGATAATCGTGCAATTTGTGTATTGCTTTCCGAGTTTTTCTTGACTTGATCATTTTAATCATCTGCAATTTATAAAAAAAACATCAATTAATTGTCAAATCTATCAATCATACAACTTGAATTTGATGTTCTTATCATTAACCAAATGCAATTCAGAACAGAAAACATGTAACTCAAGATAGTCCAGATGCAACTCAGAACATACCAGATGCAATTCATAACAGACCAAATGCAACTAAACACAAACCAGATGTAACTCGAAACAAACCAGATGCAACTAAACAGAGACCATATGTAACTAACATAGACTAGATGCAACTCAAAACAAACCAGATGCAACTAAACATAGACCAGATGCAACTAAAGATTTATCAAATGTTTATGCAGAATCTCCTAAATGATATGCCAATTTCACACAATGAAATGCAAAGTTTTCCAAAGATATGAAAATTTTTACTAAATGAGATGCAAAGTTTCTAAAAGATATGCAAATTTTCACTAAATGAGATGCAAAGTTTAAAATATATGCAAATTTTCACTAAATGAGATGCAAAGTTTAAAATATATGCAAATTTTCACTAAATGAGATGCAAAGTTTCCAAAAGATATGCAAATCTTCCTAAATGCTATGAAAAATTCACTAAATGATAGAATTTAAAACATAACCCTCAAATAGAGTCTATTTATCAGAAAAAACTAAATGCGAGCTTCTCTGGACCAGGTATGAGCTTCTTTGGACTAGATGTGAGCTTGTACAGACTGAATGTTATCTTTCATAGACCAGGTGTGAGCTTGTTTGTGCCAGGTGCGAGCTTTCACAGACCGAATGCTATCTTTCACAAACCAGGTGTGAGTTGTGATAGGCCAGGTGCGAGGTTCTTCAGACCAAGTGTGAGCTTCTTTGGACTAGGTGTGAGTTTCTGATGATTTTGAAGAATCTACAAAGTAAATCCTTAAAAAATGATGTTTAGAAAGTGAGGCTTGAGCCCCACGGTGGGCTCCAAATGTTGTTCGTAAACCTGCAATTCACAAGCCTGCATGAAACATTAGTTTAACATACTTTTCAATCAAACTTTGAAAGATCTAACAAGGTTAATCAACTTTGAAAGTGAAAGCAAATTAAAAGCGTCTCATGGATCTATATCTAGAAGGACTCAACAAATGCTCTTAGCTGCAAAAGCATCCTAAAGTGACAACCCCTAGAATGAGAATTGTGCTAATGATGATGAAGATATGGATCTAAGATGCAAATTAAGATGAAATTCCCTATTCTATGCTCACATTCTATGTAATAATGAATTATTTTTCCATTATAACAAGACTCTTCGAGAATGCTTCAATGCTGAATACTAAATGCCCAATTAAAGATGTAATTTGAATGTGAATTCTTACTCAAAATGTGAATTGGTATCCTTACACTAATAAAATCATCCTATTTATAGGAATTCCCAAGGGTAGGAGGGTGAGTTTAATTAACCAAGTTCAAGGTAGAGTTGAGGTCAAGGTTGAGTGAGGGGTTTCAAATAAGGGGACAAGATGACAAAAGGAGTGGTGAGGATAGCAAATCCTAAATGAGTGGCTAAGATAGAAAAGCCTTGGAGTGATCCATGTGCTTATAATCCCTTCTTCTCATTGGCTCTTTGATTCTTTGTCCCCTTTGTTGAAAGTAATTAGGATTTAATTAAATTAGCCATGTAAGGGGTTTTAATGGGTTGCATTTGATTGATTTAATTTGAACTATATAACTAATTGATTTAATCAATTACATAGTTTAATTAATCCCCTTTTGACTTAGCTTTAATTAATTAAATGGATTTGTTATTTAACCCATGATGTTGACTTGATTTGACCCCTTTTGACTTTGGCTGACCATGTTGATTTTGGTTGACCAATTTAGGGTGTCTACAACATTGTTCACTCCCAAGCTTTAAAACTATATTCTTTAACTTCAAAATCTCGATGCAAAACCTTTAATCCTGTCACCTAAAACTTGTGTTCTGAAAAAAATTTGTCCTCCCTTCAAAATGCTAAAAAACTCTAATAGATAAAAACTATTTAACTAGGGTTTCTAGGACAACTTCCTAAAAAACTTAACCCTGGAAAAAATAGATAAAATAATTGTTTTCTTTGTTTTTCTTCTTATTTTTTTAAATAAAATCAATTTACTTATTTATTTATTTTTAAAAGAAAGAAATGCACAATTTCTCTTTCTTCTTTTAATATTAAATAAATAAATATTGTTTATTTATTTATTTGCCCAAACTAAATATTATATATATATATATATATATATATATATATATATATATATATATATATATATATTCTTTCTTTCTTTCTTTTCTTCTCTCCTTTTATTTTGTTTTCTTTCCATTTTTTCTATTTTTTTAAAATTAAATAATTAATTCTCCACAAAATTCATTTTTTAATTAGAATTAAAAAAATTTATTATTATTATTATTTTAATGCAATTACATTGCATATTATTATTTTTAATTAGGAATAATATTTGTAGTGTATTAATAATTTATCTATATTAAATATACCTTTTAATTTTCATTCACACATAATATTTAATTAAACCCTCAAACTTTATCTTTAGGCTTTTAATTAAATTTCTTTTAATAAATACAGGTATTTAATTAATCCCTATTAATTAAATATCTATATATTTAATATTTTACTATTCTTAGAAGGTTCAATAATTTAAACTTAATAATTAAATTTTAATTACTCTTTTACTTACATCACGAAAAAATACCACATTGACCTTCATGCATGCATACTGAAATCTGACCAAATCAAAATGCAGAAAAGATGCAACATAAGCATGCTCAAATAAGGGTTCACGAATTCACGTCACCTCGATGAATTCAGAGAAGGTAGTCAACCAGATACTTGTCCACTATTTCAGGACAAAAGAGGGCTTATGTTAGGATTTAGTCCTGAACTCCCCTCTCTTACTATTGAGATAATGTGATAGGGCACACTCATCCTAACATTTCAGGGAAGTTGATGGCCGGTACCTACACACCTGTATCACAAAGTTGAGAACACACACACACACACACACACACATATATCAATGGTAGGGATCGGTCTATCATGTGGATCTTGCAAGAAAGTAACTACGTCTCCATCCCTCACCATATCAGGAACATCATACAGAGATATAAAACATACACTCCAACCATACACATGTAAGTACGGGGTTAGTAAAAAACCATAATATACATAACATCATCATATGAAAACAATCATCACCATTTATTTTAACATCATGATATAAATCAAAGACTCAAAGTATCAATGTTCTACATCATCCATAGATATTGTAATAACATTAAAACATCATCAAATGCAACTAAATATCTAACATGCACATGAAAAGTGGTCTAAAGGAGTTTGACATCCTAAACTAAAATGGTAGAAGAGGGGTGGGTATTACACAACTATTGTAGCAATAGGGATCACTCATCCCCATCCTCTAACATCCCTTACACATCGGGAAAACTGAGCTAACCCAACAGGTACTCCCTGCCTCTCACCAAATTGTCTAAGATCCTATCAGGAAGTTGAATCTCAATAATAATCTAAGACTGTGTGCTCCACCCAATCAAGTAATCCTCTTATCTGCACAACTGTAGGTGATCTACCTCATCATCCCAAATAGGGCATCTAATGTATGGTCTCCATGTAAAGTCTCACAAAGTATCCAATAAGTTCCTCCAATATTTGATATGAACCACCTATCTATGTGCCACTACCTCATAATAATCATATGGTTGCCTTACCTGAATATCTAGTCTGTCAAAAATAGGATATAATGCGACGATGTGCTCAAATGACCAGACTTGTAGAAGAGTGACCCCACATCCTAGTGACTATGATCTGTGATAAGAAATGCCATGCATCTGATGATAGATCATAACTAGTACATATGCTCCCCAAGCATAAGGTGTCCCCCGCAACCACATCTCTGTCACCATCTCTCCCCACCCAAAATGGAACCTATTCCCTCTCCTATCAGGTACCTCAACTCTTGACACTACCTCACACAAAAGTCCAAAATAAGGATCATAACCAACCACATCCTACCATCTAATCTCATACTGAGTAAACCCTAAGTTAGTTGTAAGTTAGCTGGCTACACCGCAATAAAATAAGTCACATAGTGATTCTCTCCCTATTTGGAAAGAGTATAACACCTTCTCCCCCAAATAAGAATCTGCAGTATCTTGTATATGTCCTCCAATATAATATTGCACTCTCCCGTCAACAAGTGTAAAGGAGTATCTGAGTGCCATCTCTCACACAATGCAGTGATTAGGCCCCTATTTCCCTAATCTCAGGCATAAAGGTGATATGAAGAAACCCAATGCTCTTTAGGTGCTCTTCCTCCTTAGAGTTTAGTTTATGTCTATAAGCGAGTGTGTCAGGATGATTCTCCCAAATAATCAAGACTGAGTCCCTTATCTACATATGCAAGTGCAACCACCTAGTCAATCCAAATATAATAAATACAAAGCCAACGATGCATCTATGCTATCTAATATTACACATGTCAAAAAACATTACATACATTTTGTAAAAAGTTCAAGAAAAATAAATGTGTTGAAATAGGTTATCAAGTGCGTTGCAATTTAAAAAACCATTTTGTTAGGCATATGCATCAAAATAGTTAAACAAGTGCATCAAATCCTTACTATAAATGTGTACAATCCCTAAGACAATTGCATCACCTCTGAGTGACAAGCGTGTCACATCAAATTTGAATGCAACTCAATTTATAATTTCCTGTGCCTACGCACGTGCGTTGAATGCCAAACAAATGCGACGATTCTACCTACATATGCGGTGAATGTGCTCGACAATTGCAACTTGATTTAGAGCTAGTCTTCCCTACTCTAGAAAAACATACAAAATAAGAATAATAAATGCACTAAATCATGCATATGTACTGGTGCTAGAGTGTCCACTAGATGTTGGTATATCCTAACTTTCTCATTGATTTGCACTTCATCCACATACGCCTCCATCGGTCTGTAAACTCGCTTAAAGACTCCTTCTATTCCATCAAATTATCCAAAGATATGAGTGCAAATGACCTTAGAAATTGAACCCTAGGATCTATTTATACCCTCCTTGGTAGACGTGCAACCAACCCATTTGTATTAGCCATTAATATTTTCACCTTCCATACCTCATGACTTTTTTGTATGACCTCCATTTTTTGAACCGCCAATTGTGTTGCGATCTTGCTATTTTTTTCAAAAAATTGGGCTTCCTTCCATATTTTTTGCTCAATTTCTCGAGGGGGAACTATAATACTTAGTTAGTATCACAATCTCATTTGGGCATATTGAGGCATGTTTTTATTACTTAATCTTTGAAATAATGCTTGAAAATGCATCGTCTCAAAAAAGGGCAAAATGTAGACACCTAAAATTGACCTATTGCATGTGCACAACAATTTCATTAATATTCCTCTTAATTGATTAAAAAATCTTTATTATTTGATTAATTAGTTTCTTTCTACTATTTTTAAAATTCAAAATCATAATTTCCCCTAATTCCATAATTAAGTAATTTTAATTGATTATTTAATTATTAAATGTCTAACCACTTTTTATTTCTTATTCTTCTATAAATTAATTAAATAATTATTATTTAATTAATCCCTTGTCTTCCCAATTAATTTAAAAATTATGTTATTTAATTAATACTTCCTCATTGTTATTATTACATTTATGTAATAATTGCAATTAATTAATCAATGTCTCCTAATATTAAAAAAATGTTAATGTATTTAATTTACTAATTTATTCCTCTCATAAATAAATATATTTTATTTATTTATTTATATTCCACATGTGTAATTAAACAAACTTTCTAATTTATTTAATTAGATTCATTCTTCTAGTTCTAACTAACACCAAGTCTCAATCTAACTCTTCAATCACCTTTCTTAATTCTTCAATCACCTTTTCTGATTAATAAATATATTTCATTGACTAAACAATCTATTTAGTCATCTTTCCAATTTATTCTATTGACTAATCAATCTATTTAGTCATCTCTTCAGTCTATTTAGTCTACTGTTGAATCAAAATTAGTTCACTCACAATAAAATGAGTTAACAAGTCAATCATTTCACTTCTCTAACCAGTCAATTTGAGTTCAAATCCTCAATCAAGTTGAGTTCACTCTCAAATCAATCTCAGTCATCTCCTCTATCAGAGCATCCTGATTGAAATCCAAAAAGTCTATATAATGAGAGCTAATTCTCATAATTTGCAACCACACGCTTTGAATTATTATGCTATCAATTGAGCTTAATCTAAGAGCCCCC
>MU227709.1:940099-984066 GCA_018584345.1 Thuja plicata | reverse complement strand
GTCTCAAAATATGATTGATGGTTGTTTAGATTGAATACCAAACTCAATGAGAAAATTCTGAAACCAAATAGCCTTAGTTTTGGTACTCGGCTTCAATAGAAGATGGACCAATAAAAAATTGCTTCTTGCTCTCTAACAAACAAGTCTTGAACCAAGTGAAAAGCTATAACTTGAAGTAGACTTGCAATCAAGATAATTACTTACACAATCTGAATTTGTGTAGTCCACTGAGTTGAAATCAATGCTCGTTGTGTAGTGAATCCCAAAATTTTGAGTACCTTGATTGCAGTAGATAATTGCTTGGCTACTTTCTAGTGCAACCCATGGGGCCCACACATGAATTGAGAGACCATGCCCATAGCATCTGAAATGTTAATTCTTGTAAGTCAAATAGATGAGATCCCTAACAAGTTGTTGCTGCAAAGTACCGACAATTGAGAAATAAATCAGATCAACAACTATTGTTGTTGGTACTTTGCAGCAACAACTTGTTGGGGATCTCATCTATTTGACTCACAAGAATTGACATTTCAGATGTTGTGGGCATGGTCTCTCGATTCATGTATGGGCCCCATGGGTTGCACTAGAAAGTATCCAAGAAATTCTCTACTACAATCAAGGTACTCAAAATTTTGGGATTCACTACACAGCGAGCATTGATTTCAACTCGGTGGACTACATAAATTCAGATTGTGTAAGTAATTCTTTGGATCGCAAGTCTACTTCAACTTATAGCTTCTCACTTGGTTCAAGACTTGTTTGTTAGAGAGCAAGAAGCAATTTTTTATTGGTCCATCTTCTATTGAAGTCGAGTACCAAAACTGAGGCTATTTGGTTTCAAAATTTGTTTTTTTCTTAAATTCAATGTTGGTCAAAATTTTGACATCCCTTGGTCGAAACATAAACTTATGTTGGTTTACGTTTCGACCATTCTATGTCGAAATTTTGCGTCATGGGTTTGGCATCCTAGTCGGATGGGTCAAACATTTCGACCAAACTTGGTTGAAACATTAACTTAGGTCGGTTTAATGTTTTGACCATTGTGTGTCAAAAATATGTGGCGTGGGTTTGACATCCTGGTCGAATCGGTCAAACATTTCAACGAACGTTGGTCAAAGTTTTGACAAATAATATGGACATTTCAAGATGCAAATTTTTACCAAGTTTGCATATAAATTTTGACGTTAACAAGGATGTGTCAATCTTTTGACCAGAAAAATATGGACAAAGCAATTTGTAGGTCTTTCAACTAAACTGGGTAGATAATTCAACCAATTTTCATCAAAAATAGGGGCCAATTCTAATAGTGGCAGTAGAAGAAACATTGTCCTCTATGTCACCATATTTCTTAATAAAACAAGCTTCTAGTGCAGCCATAGACCCTATTGAACCATGAGGTAATCATATAAACCAATCCCTAGCACCCTCAACTAGAGATATAGAAAAAAGTTTCATTAGTATATCCTCATATGTGATGTTATGGTCTTCCATGGTATGTATGAATTTCTTTAGATGTTCCTCACACGTGATTACATTATTTCAAGAAAATTTAGGAAGTTTATCCCTTGTTTCATTTGGAAATGCATTAGGATAACCAGGAATACCAATGAAAGAAAATTGTTTGTACCTTTCTGCATGATGTTGTCTCCTTTGGAATCTATCATCATTTTGGAATGTAGAAGCTTTGGCATTTGATGTTGTATCATTTTCAACACCATCATAAGAAGGCTGAGTAGATTTCCTGAGTAAATCAATCTTCTTTTTCTTTACCAAAGCAGTAGCTTCTAATTCTTCTTTTTCTATCTCTCTACCTAAAATCACATTTCCCCTTCTGATCCTTTCAAGGTTAGTGTATCCTTTAGATTCTTGATTGAATAGAACTTTGTTACTTTTGGGTTCATTTATTTTAATACATATCACCTTATTCTTTCCTTTGTCTTTAGAACCTTGAGCATCAATATTTTGGTGAGTGACAGGTTTCTCTTGATCCTTCTTAGTTTTTTCAGCATATTGTGTTGCTTGTTGTTTCAGCCATTGTTTTTGTTTTTTATTCTTTTTCATCTCTTTCTCTCTTTGTTTTCTGATAACCCACTACTCTTGGAGGAATCTATTATATTCATCTTCATCTTCAGAGGAATCTTCAAACTCTGAGGAGTATTATCATATTCCTTTTCTCCTTTCTCACTAGGAGAATTGTAATCTCCATATGTACCCAATCCTAAGTCTGGAGCTTCTTCATATTCTGATGTATTTTCTTCATGACTATATTGGATTGAATCTTCTCTTTTAGTGTCATCCTCTTGTCTTCTTGGGGATGGATTGTCTTTGTTCTTATTTTCTCTCCTAGGCTAACCAGGCCTAGAAGTGGTCGAAAGTCCACCTTCCAACTTAACTTCAGGATGCTCTCCTACTCTAGATCTGGTATTCATATTGAGAAAATGTGTATAAAATAATAAATATTACTCAGCACTGATTGCAGAGATTTCTTCGAGTTGCCACCCAACACAAAATTGGCAAAACACAACACAACCTAATATGAATACTGCAATATGGCTAAACAGGACTAACTCTATTCTTTTAAAAGTCAACTCCCCATCAAAGTCGCCATCTTGTTGGTGTTCAAAACATTTATGCTATTTAAAAGCAACCAATATACCTTGAGACTGATGTTAGGAGTGGTTAACTCCAAGTATGAAAGCTCTTGCAAGGTAATTGGACCAACTATATGGTCAAGACTGCCCTCTACACTTTTTGCTCTGCAAAACCAAGGTAGGTGCACCTAATCCAGATTGGTATTTAACTCTTTTCAACTCCTTAGAACTCTGGATTTTAAAAACAGATAAATGGCAAGAAAGTATGAAATGATAACCACTCATTCAGTGACTATTCTCTACCATGCAGGACCACAACCAACAACCACAAAACTTTAAAGGGACTGAAATGGTTTTGATGTTTTGATAGGGAAGGGTAGAGCCAAACCTATTCAGATATGTATCAATGTAGAAAATACTAATTACTGATCAATGCTTTTTCCATTGGGAAATGATTCTAGTTCAGATATAGGACAGAGAAACTAACTATTATCAAGGACTCAAAACCATAAATACAGATAACTCTAGATCAAACACTTCTTATTAATCCTTATATAGACAAACCCAAAGAGTCTATCTTATCCAAAACATATTTTAATTTGATCCTTGATCAAAACTATGGAGTAAAACATATACATAAAGAATTTCTATGCAGTGAACCAGAAGATTAAAAACTCAAGAGGCATGCAAAAAGGAGAGACTTGAATCAGAAAATTTGTATTAAGTACAAGGAGTCCAGTTTCAATTCCACAATAATTCAAAACATATACCACTTCAATAAATTCAAAAGACTTGCAACTTTATGTTCTATAATGATACTCTCTAGATATACATCTGCTATACTCACTGGAAAATAGTAAACAGCTCTATGCTCTATGTTACTTGCCCAAATTTATCAGCCTCTACTAAATGATCTTGGAAGTCCTTTTATAAGCCAAGGACTACAACAAGCTTCAGATCATTTAGTGTTAGGGATTAACTCATAAAAAAATTACAAGATAGGAGAAAATAATTCATCTCAACAGCTAAGAAGCTCTATCATTAGTCAAGTTGAAACATTCCACGCTCTAGTCTTCTTAAGAAATCTGATCTAGCCGCCATCCACCTAGGAAATTTCATAATACAACCCTGTCAAAGGAATAATAAATGGAATGTCTATTATGCATTAACTATCTCAGGAATACTCTACCTTTTAGGACTGCAGAAAAGCCAATCATCTTCTCTCGAGAAGCTCAAGATATTCAAGAACATATCTAATCTGATTTTGTATTTAAAAAAACTCTGAAACAACTCCTCATTAATGGCAAAGAATAGAAAAGGATAAGCCAAAGGTTTTTAACTGATTAATCAATTTGATAAGAAACCCTAAGGAAATATCATACCATAAATGTCTTTAGAAATGCTAATCTATCCTCTATATTGCATCCAACAGCTGTAAAAAAAAATCCCACAAGATCAAATTTATCAATTAAATGCTCTGGAACAAGGCGACACAGTTCACCGCTTGGAAAACCATGAACAGAGACTTAAAAATTTGAATATCTATTTCAACAGATACACCTGGCGTGGAAAATTGTATCGATGGTCAAGATTGAATCCTTTATGCAATTTAAAACACGATCGCTAATTTTTTCAAATTACCCAAGCTCAAGATTTGATTTCGCTAGGTGTCGCTCTGTCGCTCACTCTACACCATTCTCAACAACCGCTATAAACCTTCACGAGTGCACAAAACTGACCACTAGCCGCCAGTTGTGCCCTCACGACTATTTCATGTTACACCCTCAAACCTCTACGACTGCGCAACAACCGCCAGTCTTCCATGTGTGAGGTTATCTCACACTTGCACCCCCCTATCAAATATTCTCTTTACCTTCGTGAGTCCGCGACCACCGTTTGATCCTCCCTCTGGCATTGTACACATGGAAGTATCTCACGCACTCACAAGATCTTCTTCTAACTTCCATTAACCAGCGTGAGTGCGTGACACTAACCACCAACGGTTAGTCACACACTCAGCAACATTTCTTTCTACCTGTCTTAACCGCAGCGACCTCGTGACAACCACTAGTCGCACACTTGTGACCACTAGATGTCTCCTGATTTAACTGTGGTGAGCTTGTGAGAATCGGTAGTCATGCACTCATGAGTATTAGATGCTAACCTCTTTGATCACCTTTTGGAATTTCCTCCATATCAACGTTGCACGGGCCTACAAAATTAGTCCATTGTCTGCTAGTTGGCCGCCATGTCACCATCTAACCACGTGATTGCCTTCCAAAGGCACGTTCCTTTTAGGCACTTCATTACTGAGTACTCTGATATAAAAACACTAAGCTCTTTACTACACAGTAAATGTGGGATATGTGCCTTAAGACATTTCTGAACAAATGAAACTGGTGAATGCACCATGACTGTCTAAAATTTTTTCAACCGTGCATGGGTGGACCTTGGGAAAACAAAAAGCATCAAACCTCCCTCTGTAACTCCCCAAACAGAAAAGGACACAGGAACTCTGAAACTTTGAGAGAATCTATCATTGAAGCTTTGAAACTTTGAAAAATTTACTATGGTACTCTCATAAAATGAGAGTACCAACAGTGGCTCCAATTGGGGATGTATGCCTCTTGCAGGCATAACAAGGATTCAAAACTCTGGGACAAGAAGACCACCTACTGGAAAAGAAACCTAACCTAAAAATAGAAACACAAAAAGAATATATACAAACTTGTAGTAGGAAAGAACTCAGCTCTGCCACCTATTTACTCATCTGAAGGAATCAAATCAGTCCTGATGGTTAATCGTTTAATCCAGCCTACCTCTATCAAAAACAAATTTTTCTACTCCCTTCTCTGGAAACAAGATGAAACAGTCTCTTTCATTTGTCCAACCAGAACCACTACCACTTTCTATTAGCTCACCACATACAGAAAAATACCACCTCCATTATCTGAGCTAATACAGAAATCAGACATACCTTGAAAATGTAAATCATGTGGCACATGCCTGTTGCATTCATCAGAAAAAGAGAAATTGTAAGAAATGCAAATCTCATCATTCTTTAGCTCAATGCCACATCTTGGGGAAACACCATCCAGCTGAGAAAAGCACTCATGTTCTTGAGGAAACTTATCAATTGGGACATGATCTAGCCCACTCCCCTTAGGATAGCAGACAACTATCTAAGAAACATCAGAGTTAGGCTCATCATACACATCAGGGATCATCTACAAAGTATTTTGACCTTCTGTAAGAGGAGACAAATCAGGAATAGAATAAGAACAAGATTCAACACTATTATTACCAAAACATGGAAACTCCATGTCATGATCCATATTCTACTCTTCAAAAGAATTTTCATCCTGAATCTTGTCAGTGGTTTGTATATTCATATTAGAATTCTCTAAATAAATCACCTGCAAACTATCATCTTTATACAAACCACTATCTCTTTTATTGGAGGGAGGACACATATCAACACATTCATCATACAATAGCATATGTTGAGTAACTAAAATTTCATCATGAAATGGTTCAATGAAAGATTTAGAATCAGAAAAAGATTCATAATCAACACAACTATCTCATTCAGTACTCAACATCATATCTGGAGTCTCTTCATCCTTTGAATCTGAATAAATATCGATACTCTCATTAATTAGAAAAGTCATATTCAATCTTGTTGTAGCCTAGTGAGACAGAAGTACAAGGAAAATCAGAAATACATGTATCAAAGTCCTGACCATCTGATATACATTCCTTGTCAAACTCAATGTGTGTGAGGTGTAGGGATTCAAATCTATCCTTCCCTAAAAATCTGAGATATTCATAAGACATTAACTCTAAGACTCGTGCACTATGAAGTGAATCAGTGTCATCATTTACACTCATCTCTGATACACACTCACAATCAACATCTTCATTTAGTCAATCAGTATCATCCTATTGACTACACACATCCTATGTTTCATATTGAGAAGGGTCATCATTTTCATGATCAGAAAAGATAGCATCCATACTAGACACATCCCTATCATCTTGGTTTTCCTCATTCTCAATAACATTATTACTAGGTATAACCTCATGTGCAACCTCAAATTTAGGATCTTCAATATCAAAAACTTGGTTTGAAATTTCAAGATTGATGTCAATGTCATCAAAAGAATTATCACAGCAACTTACCTCCTCATTAGAATGATCCTCTTGATCTTTTCATATGTTATCCTCGGACTGAGATAAGACATCTGCATCATTATGCTGAGAAGAAAAAACTATAGTCTCAGTAGGAACACTGTCAACTATAAGTTCATCTTCAAAATCTTGATGTCCACTATCTTCATTATCAGCATGACTATAGTTAGCATTAGATTCAAATTGTTTAATTGATTCTATCCACCTCCTGATACACTTAAGATATTCTTTTCTTGCGGAAGCTGACAAATGAATTGACTCAGGGGATAAAAGTTCCAAAAATAAACTAGCATATGTAAACATTGGAAGCTAAACATATCCCTTAGGAAACTCATCACATGCATCACAATTTTTTTTATAAAACTCCAATGTTGATTCATCCTTTATCATTCCTACCTTGTTCCTTAAATATAATATGCAATTCCTTTTAGTGGATTGATCTATCTTATGTTCAATATCCTTAAATTTTGGATCTTTAGTATCCTTCATCCACTTCTTAGTGAACTCAAAAAAAAATTCCCTGACAGAGGCTGGCAAATAAATGGAAAAAGGAAAACAAAGTTCCAAAAATAGATTAACCCAGACCTCTTCCTAAGGATAAAAAGGAATATTAAAACCCCTTATTTGAGCAGAAAACCTTTTATAAAATAGAAGTGCAGATTCTCCCACTTTTCTTTCCATCCCTCTTCATAGAAGCAAAATAACTTGTTTCTGCAATATTTGATCCTCATCAAGATATTCCTCATCAAAATCTAAAGCTGACATAGGCTCCTTAGATCTAGATGCAGTAGAAGAAACATTGTCCTCTATGTCACCATATTTATTAATAAAACAAGCTTCTAGTGCAGCCATAGACCCTACTAAACCATGAGGTAATCATATAAACCAATCCCTAGCACCCTCAACTAGAGATATAGCAAAAAGTCTCATTAGTATATCCTCATGTGTGATGTTATGGTCTTCCATGGTATGTGTGAATTTCTTTAGATGTTCCTCACACGTGATTACATTATTTCCAAAAAATTTAGGAATTTTATCCCTAGTTTCATTTGGAAATGCATTAGGATAACCAGGAATACCAATGAAAGAAAATTGCTTGTACCTTTCTGCATGAAGTGGTCTCCTTTAGAATCTATCATCATTTTGGAATGTAGAAGATTTGGCATTTGATTTTGTAGCGTTTTCAACACCATCATAAGAAGGCTGAGTAGATTTCCCGAGGAAATCAATCTTCTTTTTCTTTTCCAAAGCAACAGCTTCTAATCCTTCTTTTTCTATCTCTCTATCTAAAATCACCTTTTGATCCTTTCAAGGTAAGTGTATCCTTTAGATTCTTGATTGAATAGAACTTTGTGACTTTTGGGTTCATTTATTTCAATACCTCTCACCTTCTTCTTTCCTTTATCTTTAGAACCTTGAGCATCAATATTTTGGTGAGTGACAGGTTTCTCTTGATCCTTCTTAGTTTTTTCAGCATATTGTATTGCTTGTTGTTTCAGCCATTGTTTTTTTTTTTTATTCTTTTTCATCTCTTTGTTTTCTAATAACCCACTACTCTTGGAGGAATCTATTATATTCATCTTCAGAGGAATCTTCAAACTCTGACGAAGTATTATCAGATTCCTTTTCTCCTTTCTCACTAGAAGAATTGTAATCTCCATATGTACCCAATCCTAAGTCTGGAGCTTCTTCATATTCTGATGTATTTTCTTCATGACTATATTGGATTAAATCTTCTCTTTTAGTGTCATCCTCTTGTCTTCTTGGGGATGGATTGTCTTTGTTATTATTTTCTCTCCTAGGCTGACCAACCCTAGAAGTGGTTGAAAGTCCACCTTCCAACTTAACTTCAGGATGCTCTCCTACTCTAGATCTGGTATTCATATTGAGAAAATGTGTATAAAATAATAAATATTACTCAGCACTGATTGCAGAGGTTTCTTCGAGTCACCACCCAACACAAAATTGGGAAAATACAACACAACCTAAAATGAATACTACAATATGGCTAAATAGGACTAACTCTGTTCTTTTAAAAGTCAACTCCCCATCAGAGTCGTCATCTTGTTGGTGTTTAAAACATTTATGTTATTTAAAGGCAACCAATATACCTTGAGACTGATGTTAGGAGTGGTTAACTCCGAGTATGAAAGCTCTTGCAAGGTAACTGGACCAACTATAGGGTCAAGACTGCCCTCTACACTTCTTGCTCTGCAAAACCAAGGTGGGTGCACCTAATCCAGATTGGTATTTAACTCTTTTCAACTCCTTAGAACTCTGGATTTTAAAAATAGATAAATGGCAAGAAAGTATGAAATGATAACCACTCGTTCAGTGACTATTCTCTACCATGCAGGACCACAACCAACAACCACAAAACTTTAAAGGGACTGAAATGGTTTTGATGTTTTGATAGGGCAGAGTAGAGCTAAACCTATTCAGATATGTATCAATGTAGAAAATACCAATTACTGATCAGTGCTTTATCCATTGGGCAATGATTCTAGTTCAGATACAAGACAGATAAACTAACTATTGTCAAGGACTCAAAACCATAAATACAAATAACTCTAGATCAAACACTTCTTATTAATCCTTATATAGACAAACCTAAAGTTTCTATGTCCTATCCAAAACATATTTTAATTTGACCCTTGATCAAAACTATAGACTAAAACATATACATAAAGAAATTCTATGCAGTGAACCAGAAGATTCAAAACTCAAGAGGCAAGCAAAAAGGAGAGACTTAAATCAGAAAAGTTGTATTAAGTACAAGGAGTCTAGTTTCAATTCCATAATATTTCAAAACATGTACCACGTCAATAAATGCAAAATACTTGCAACTTTATGTTCTATAATGATACTCTCTAGATATACATCTGCTATACTCACTAGAAAACAGTAAACAGCTCTATGCTCTATGTTACTTGCCCAAATTTCCCAGCCTCTACTAAATGATCTTGGAAGTCCTTTTATAAGCCAAGGACTACAACAAGCTTTGGATCATTTAGGGTTAGGGCTTAACTCAAAAAAATTACAAGATAGGAGAAAATAATTCATCTCAACAGCTAAGAAACTCTATCATTAGTCAAGATGAAACATTCCACGCTCCAGTCTGCTTAAGAAATCTGATCTAGCCGCCATCCACCTAGAGAATTGCAGAATACATCCCTATTAAAGGAATAATAAATGGAATGTCTAGTCTGCTTAATTATCTCAGGAATACTCCACCTTTTAGGATTGCAAAAAAGCCAATCGTCTTCTCTCGAGAAGCTCAAGATATTCAAGAACATATCTAATCTGATTTTGTATTAAAAAAAATTTGAAACAACTCATTAATGGCAAAGAATAGAAAAGGATAAGCCAAAAGTTTTAAACTGATTAATCAAATTAATAAGAAACCCTAAGGAAATATCCTGCCATAAATGTTCTCAAAAACATCAATCTCTCCTCTATACTACATCCAACAACTGTAAAAACACAACCCAGAAGATCAAATTTATCAACTAAATCTTCTGCAACAAGGCGACACAGTTCACCGCTTGGAAAACCCTAAAGAAAGATTTAAAAATTTGAATATCTATTCCAACAGCTACACCTAGCACGTAAAATTTGATCGACGGTCAGGATTGAATCCTTTATACAATTTAAAACATGACCACTAATTCTTTCAAATTACCCGGGCTCAAAATCTGATTTCACCAGGTGTCGCTCACTCAACACCATTCTCAAAAACCACTATAAACCTTCACGAGTGCGCGACACTGACCACTAGCCGCCAGTCGCGCCCTCGCAATCATTTCATGTTACACCCTCAGACCTCCATGACTGCACGACAACCGCCAGTCTTCCATGTGTTAGCTTATCTCGCACTCGCGCCCCCTGCCAAATATTCTCTTTACCTTTGCGAGTCTGCGACCACCATTCGATCCTCCCTCTGGCCTGTACATGTGGCAGCATCTCACACACTCACGGCCTCTTTTTCTAATCGCCATTAACCGGCATGAGTGCGCGACACTAACCACCAACAGTTAGTCGCGCACTCGCCAACATTTCTTGCTACCTATCTTAACCGCAGTGACCTCGCGACAACCGCCAGTGGCACACTCGGGAGCGCTAGATGTCTCCTTCTTTAACCGTGGCGAACTCGCAAGAACCGCTAGTCACGCACTCGCAACTATTAGATTCTAACCTCTTTGATCACTGCGAGTGAACGATGAGCCGCTACTTTGAATTTCATTCATATCAACGCTACACGGGCCTGCAAAATTAGTCCACTATCTGCTAGCTGGCCGCCATGTCACCATCCGACCAACGGATTTCCTTCCCAAAGGTTTGTGCCTTTTACGCACTTCATTACTGAGTGCTTTGATATAAAAACACTAAGCTCTTTACTGCACAATAAATGTGGGATATATGCCTTAAGATATTTCTGAACAAATGAAACCGGTGAACGCACCATGACTATCTGAAATTTTTTCAACCATGCGTGGGTGGACCTTGGGCAAACAAAAAGTATCAAACCTCCCTCTGCAACTCCCCAAACAAAAAACAAGGACATGGGAACTCTGAAACTTTGAAAAAAATCACCATTGAAGCTCTAAAACTTTTAAAAATTTACTATGGTACTCTCAGAAAATTAGAGTACCAACATGTGACTCATAACATTTTCTTATACATATATGCAAAATGATCGTTGGCTTAAATATATAAAAATCGAACAGTGTATTCAGCAATCTGCATACAAAATAATTTAATTAGAAGGTTGTATATTCACAATATATTCATAAAGAAATAAAAGGGATACAAAAGCTATAATTATCATTTGAATAGAAGTTTGAATTGCATTTACATGGTATCAAAGCCAAGTTAAAGAAGATCCAAGAAGCTTTCAAGCTTAAGACATTTAAATTCAATCTATAGCTCATCACATTTCCATGGCAAGTGTTATCAGATTTGAGGATAGGCCCGAAGGAGGAGATAAATTTTCATCATGGAAGTTCAGAATACTAATGAAACTAAAATAAAATAAGGTTGTCATTCATAAAAGAAGACAAGACAGAACTGGAGAATGATCCAGAGAAAATTACATAGACTAAAGGAAATGATAAGGCCATGAAAATCATAATCGATGGAGTCAGATATCATATTGTACCACTCCTGACAAAATATGAAACAACATATCACATGTTTAAAAAACTTGTAAACACTTATGAAATAAGTAGTGCCAACAAGACCTTAGCCTTAAAGAGAGAGAGAGAGAGAGAGAGAGAGAGAGAGAGAGAGAGAGAGAGAGAGAGAGAGAGANAAAGAGAGAGAGAGAGAGAGAGAGAGAGAGAGAGAGAGAGAGAGAGAGAGAGAGAGAGATTAACCATATAAGTATGAACAAAGGCGAATCAATCAACTCATACTTTATGAGAATCTCGGCTCTAAGAGATCATTTGTCAACACTTGGGTACAAGATAGAATGTAAGAAATTATCATTAATTGCCTTAGATGGTCTACCTGACTCCTGGGAGACATTTATTTTAGGCATCAGTGCTAGGTCTAAATTTCCAAAATTTGACTGTCTAAATTTCCAAAATTTGGCTGGCTAAGATCACATTGTCTCCAAGAAGAATCAAGACTAGCAAAGAAAGGACTCAAGAGGAAAACTATTGATGAAGATATTCATGTATTAAATGTAAATTTCCACAAGAAAGAAAGGAAGAAAATTTCCAAGAAAAGGAAAAACAATCATGGGAATGGTAAATCCAAGAAAGATATGTCAAAGGTACAATATTTCATATGCGGTCAGTATGGACACTATGTAGTAAATTATCCATACATAAAGCATCAAGCCTCATTTTCCAAGGTAAAGAAGAGTAAGGAAGAGCATGAATCCGAGAAGTTTGTATTCTACTTTGGACTTTCAAATCAAGTCTCTAATAAAAATACATGGGTCATAGACAGTGGTTCCTCAAGACATGTTACTAGATTCAGAGAGCTATTAGATTCCATGGTGGAAGAAATTGATGAGGAAGTAACTATTGGAGATGACTTTGCACATCCAGTGGAAGGTGTTGGCACTTGCACCATTAAACTGAAGTCAGACATCTCTATTCAACTCACCGGGGTATTGTTTGTTCCAAGTATCAAAATAAATTTAGTCTTCATATCTACACTTGAAGATAATGGATATAGGGTAACCTTCATGGATGGTAAAGTATTGGCATGGCCAAAGAACTCTGATATTAAGAAAGCACAAACCATAGGTAAGAGACAAGGTTATTTGTACGAGCTATGTACAGAACCAAATCTAGCTCTTATCCAAGAAATTGCAGACTAATGAAATATGGCATAGAAGATTAGGACAGCTGAATTTTAGAGCCCTATCTTCCATGGAAAGATTAGTCACAGGATTGCCAACACTTAAACAATAACACTCTGAGGCATGCAAGGGGTGTGCCTTAGGTAAAAACACTAAGGGATCATTCATAATAGTTTTAGCAAAACAAATAATGTATTAGAATTAGTCCATTCAGATTTGTGTGGGCCTGTGTATGTCCCTTCATTAGGAGGGTTTCTATATTATGTAATCTTTTTTGATGATTTCTCCAGTAAGACCTGGATCTATTTCCTCAAATGTAAAGAAACTGAGGAGATCCTGAAAATATTTAAGGAATTCAAATCCCTTACTGAAAAATCCTCTGGAAGAAAAATAAAAACCTTAAGAACAAACAATGGGAGGGAATATACATCATACATGTTTAAAGAATTTTTTAAAGATGTTGGGATTAAGAGGGAGTTCATTGTCCCTTACAATGCACAACAAAATGGGGTTGCTGAAAGGAAAAAAATGGAACCATTGTAGAAGTTGTGAAGGCAATGCTTCTTGATCAAAACATAGAAACTTCTCTTTGGGCAGAAGCCTCTAATACTACAGTATACATACAAAACAGATGTCCACACTCTCATATTGATAATAAAACTCCTGAAGAGGTTTTCACCAGTACAAAACCAGACATCAGTCACTTAAGGATATTTGGGTGTCCTGTATACATACATGTGCCCAAAGAGAAAAGAACAAAACTAGAACCTTCAGGAAGATGGGGTATTTTTATAGGTTACAGTGAAACCTCAAAAGCTTACCAAGTACATGTGCCTGGTCAAAAACATATTGAACCACGCAGAGATGTTTTTGAGGAGGATATAGCATTCACAAGAGATAGAAACTCCATTGAGCCAGAAATCCAAACTTCTCCCATAGAACCAGAAAAGGAAACTACTCCTGAGATTCAGAGGGAGTATCCTGAGGAAGAAGAAAATGAAGAATCAAGCACATCTTTGAAAAATCCTAAGAAGAGACCTCTCTGGGAAACTAAGATAATAGAAGAAGCAAAGTCCTATGGAGCTCCTTCGGGAACTTTTAGAGAGAGTAAAAGACCCACAAGATTATCTAGTTATGTAGCCCTAATGAGTGAGCTCTCAAAGTCAGAACTTGCAAATGTTTCAGAAGCTATTCAGTGGCAAGTATGGAAAGATGTCATGGCAGAGGAATATCAGTCCATCCTGAAGAATGATGTATGGGAAATTGTATCTAGACCTAAAGAGAAATCAGTGGTCTCCTCCAAATGGTTGTTCAAGATCAAGCATGCTACAGATGGAAGTAAAGAAAAGTACAAAGCAATGTTCGTAGCCAGAGGTTTCTCACAAAAAGAAGGAATTGACTATGAAGAAACTTTTGCTCCAGTTGCCCGATATACTTCAGTCAGAGTTGTTCTAACCATTGTAGTTGCCAAAGGATGGAAAGTACATCAGATGGATGTTAAGACCGCATTCTTAAATGGAACTATTGAAGAAGAGGTCTACTTGGAGCAACCTGAAGGATTTGAGATCCATAATTCAAGAAACATGTGTGTAAGTTAAAGAAAACCCTTTACAGACTTAAGCAGGCTCCCAGAGCCTAGTATGAGAGAATTGACAGTTACCTCATGAGATTAGGATTCTCCAAAAATGATGCAGACCCAAACCTCTACTTCAAGAAAAGCAAAGGTGATATGTTAATGTTAGTATTATATGTTGATGATCTTTTGATTACAAGAGAGGATCATCTCATTAATCAGTGCAAGAAGGAACTAGCCTCAAAATTTGACATGGACTTAGGACTACTGCACTACTTCCTTGGCTTAGACATCTAGCAAAAATTAGATAGCATTATTCTAAACCAATCAAAGAACACCATTGATATATTGAAGAGATTTGGCATGATGAACTACAGACCAATGCCATCACCCATGGAGACAAATCTTCACAAGTTGAAGGAAGCAACAACAAATTCTTAGTCAACTAGTCCCACTCTCTACAGACAGATGATTGGATCATTGATGTATTTGGTCAACACTAGACCAGATATCTGTTACGCAGTGAATGCTTTGAGTCAATTCATGTGTGAGCCTGAGGAAATACATCTTGTGGTTTTGAAGCATATAATGAGGTACCTTCAAGGTTCTCTAAATTATGGACTTAAATATGAAAAGGTTGCCTTAGATCTTCATGGATTCACCGACTCAGATTGGGCTGGAAGTGTGACTAATCAAAAGAGAACCTCGGGGTGTTGCTTCAGTTTAGGATCGGCTATGATATTGTGGATTAGCAGAAAACAGTCGTCAATGGCACAAGGCTCTACAGAGGCTGAATATATCGCAGCATCAATGGATGCTAGAGAAGAAGTATGGCTCAGAAAACTAATTGCAGGATTATTCGGCGAACCACTAAAACCGACTATCATCCACTGTGATAACCAAAGTTGCATCAAGCTATCAGTGAATTCAGTATTTCATGATAGATGTAGGCATATAGAGATTCCTTACCACTATGTGAGAGACATGGTAGAAAGGAATGTGATCCAGTTTGAATATATTAGTGCAGGAGATCAAGCAACAGATATCCTTAGCAAACCACTCCCAAAGGTGAAAGTTGATCACTTCAAAAAAAATCTTGGTATGGTTGAAATGTAAAATTTTGATTTGTACTAATATAATAAAGATGATTAATGGGTAAACTTCTTTTGTCATATGTGTGATTGTATGACTTTATGGGCCCACCCATCCTGTGTACATTGCTAAAAAGTGATGACTTTTTATTTAATGAACACTTGTAGCTAGCATTATAAGGTGGCGATCTTGTAATGTTGAATATCATGTTGACTTGATATCATCTTGATTCATGGATGTGCCATGATTCATTATGGTAGACATTATGTGATGTAATGTCAGTGCACATACCATAATAGGGGTATATAAGGAGAATGTAATGTTCTCGGGCATATTATATCCTTCATATTACGAGTTAGGTGATATGTCAAACTTGGTATCACGTGTTAGGTGATTCCTCATATCACGAGTTAGGTGATATGTAAAACTTGGTATCACGTGTTAGGTGATTCCTTATATCATGAGTTAGATGATATGTAAAACTTGGAATCACATGTTAGGTGATTCATCATATCACATGTTAGATGATATGTAAAACTGGGTATCACATGTTAAGTGATATGTCATTACCATTTTACATTCACAAGTGAGGTGGTATATATATTCTTATGAGAAATGAGATGTATCAGATACTTTATCTTCCCTAGCTAAGAGGGAGTGTTAAATATGATAGCGTCGATAAGATTAATATATAAATGAGTGTGTGTGTGTGTGTGTGTGTGTGTGTGTGTGTGTGTGTGTGTGTGTGTGTGTGTGTATATATATATATATATATTAATGATAAATATTCTCATCTTATAACTATCGATTATCATGAGTAATGAATCGATGATTATCGATTATCATTAGTGATAGATTGATAACCATCGATTATCATTAATGATAAATCGATGATCACCGATTTATATATGGTTGTCAACTTACAATGAATATTGATTAGTATCAGTTTAAATATCAAAATTGTTATGTTATCACCGATAGTATTATCGGCTTATGTGATATCGATTCAATATCAATTTGTATTAACAATGACTTGTTTGTTATGAAGAGTCACGTCAATGATAAGACGTGACTCATTAATGAGTCACGGCTTATCATTTATGTGACTCATAACATTTTCTTGTACATATATGCAAAACAATCGTTGGCTGAAATATATTGAAATCGAACATAGTGTATTCAACAATCTGCATACAAAGGAATTTAATTAGAAGGTTGTATATTCACAATTTATTCATAAAGAAATAAAAGGGATACAAAAGCTATAATTATCATTTGTATAGAAGTTTGAATTGCATTTACAACTAGTTTATACAATGTACAATGATTTTCTTATACAATAGGTTGTATAGCTAAGCCTTCCACAACATACTGACAAATTTCATGCATGTATAATACACTGCATATATGGCCAAAGTTGCACCAAGTTGTAGATTAATATAGTGCCAATTAGTTGGTATGAGCATGTGGATAAGATGTAGCCATATTTCACATGTGGATCCAAACTAAGTGTAATAGTGCAAATGCATGTGCAGGCTATGTACAATGCAAAAGCATTGCAAAGGTTGTCAATGGTAAAGTTTAAATGCAAACTATTGAAAGTGGTGTGAGATGAATGAAGAGTGTGTGCACATTTTCCTTGTCTCACATAAAACTATTTGTTAACAATGCTTGTATATGTGTGCAAAAATCATTCTGCTAAATTATCAACCATGCATTAAATATTTTGACATTGTATTGTGTGCATAATGGAACAATGCAACATAAAAATAGTTTGGTAGAGTGATGCACAAGAGTATAAATAGAGTAGAGTTTGTGCATAGAGCATACACCTTTTCTTATAAAGTGAAGGTTCACATTACATCTTATGCACAAACGAAGGACTTGGTTGATGTTATTTTCGAAGAGAACTGGTAGATTCAAATTGTTCAACATAAATGTCCACATAACTTTACCCTTTCTTTTTTAGTACCATCCTTTTTTTGGAAAAATGTAGAGGTGCCTATTGTAAAAGGAAGGACTTGTTGCATGTAGAGCATGGCTTGATGATACACATGTCTATTGATAGCTTGATGATGTAAAGATGGAAGCTTTTATGAAACTTAAGAACTAATGAAGTACTCAAGAACCAATGAAGGGAACAAAATGTGTTGGTTTAATCAACATATGAACCAATAATCTTGATTGTGCCTACTTGTAGAAGCCAATGATAGCTTGCCTTTGTACTATAGCATAAAAAAAAAAAGATTCTTCATCAAGAGAAGCTTGCATCTACATGTAAGAGATACAAGGTAGAACAAAGCATAGCATTAGAGTCAATGACTTGGTCATTTCTTAAAGTGGCTTTATTTGTGGAGAATGTATAATAGAACTTGCAACTGAATTTTGGTCTCCAAATTGCATAGTTCACTGTGGTTTCATGATTTTAATTTTGGCTTCAAGTTTAGGCAAATTTTAACTAGTCTCCCAAACCTTGACTGCACTGATTCCTAAAAGTGAAATGGCATGATTTAAAAGTGTGAAATTGTTTGTATTGCACGAAGCTATTTGGATACAATGCATGCGTAGATGTTCACAAAGCCACTTCCTCAAATTCTCAACCATGTACAAAACATCCCATTGTTGTATTGTGTGTGCAAGGGAACGATGCAACAAGAGAAGAGTTTCGTAGAGTCAATGCACACCAGCGTGAGTTGCACAAATCAATTAGAGTGTTACTAAATTTCTGATGTGACAAACCCTGATAGTGTTAAAGAAAAGCCTTGTTCACCACCACACTAGCTTTAAGGGAAGAGTGATTTCCTTATTTAAGAGACTTAATCATATCAAATTTATCGTGAATAAGCTTGTAGGCAAAACAAAATCAAGACCAATATTAGGCACATAAATATTTAGAAGTCTTAATGACCAACAATTAAGATTATTATAAAAAATAAAAAATAAAAATTCACACAACATGGTGTGGCAAGTAACACTCCCAATAAATAATTGTACTAAAAAGTGTTAATGATAGAAAGAATGGTAGTATCAATCTAAACCCTCTTCATTGGACATGACAAACTATGGGCCTAAGCTTCAATTTCATGTAAACAAATAATATCAAAGAGTTTAAGTTGTTGACACAATTCATATAGAGCGCTTCCTTAAATACTCTATAAGACTTAGTACTCATAAAATTACCTCCTCTACCTTCATCCAAATCTACAAGCATAGAAAACTAGGTAAAGTTTGTTGAGTTTATTTTTTAAAAATACCAAGATAAATAAAGTAATATTTGCCCCTTCTTATCCTTTCTAAGGGAGCCATTGTTCCCATGAGTTGCATTATGAGATCTCCCCATAGGTGGGATAGACAAAGAAGGCCAACTGTCTTTATTTTTTCTAAAATCAGTGATGCTTAGGAATACATTATAACTTGGGGTTGACTTCAAAAACTAAAAATCCACACAAAATCTTTAGGCTCAAGTGGTTTGAACATTTGCTACAACATATTAGGGCTTGACATTGCTACCAATTATTGAGGGTTTTTAACTTTTTAAATGTTATGGCTGATATCTTTAATATTGATACAACCCTCTTATTTTTTAATAATTGAGAGCAATTAGATGTCGTGTCTGGATGAGATGTGCCATAGGAGGGAAATCTCTTTAAAGCCTTTGACGAGATCAAGCTCAATTAAATCAACTTAAGGGGTTGTGTCAAGTAAAAGTTGTTTGGCTTGTGATAGAGAAGTCACTCTTAAGAGTTTAACAATTTGGTTCAAAAAAGCCTAATACTGAGCCAGACAACTAATGTTGTAAGAGATGCCTACTATTAAACCACAATCTTCGGATCAGTGCAATGTTCCAAATGAACCATCAAAATGAGTTGGCCATCAAGATTTGCACATATTGGGCCTCAATAAAAGAGGACATCACTAGGCATTATGCCATACATCTACTAAGTATGCTAGATAGGGGGCAACGGATCACTCACATAAGTTGTGGCCAACATGGTAAGCAAATACACTATTATTTTCATAAAATTAAGAGAATTTACAACATCAAAAGCTCAAAGCACCTCTCCACACTAAGAGGGAATTTTAGATTCATTAGCTTGTGGAACCTTTGGAACAAAATTCCATGTTTGCTTTTGTGCCATTCCCATTGCCTAAGTAACAAAAAGTTAAATTAGGCTGGATGAGGACCACACGTAAGCAAATCCACACAAACCAAGGGAATAAATGTGGGGTTTCAATGCTAAAATCGCGTAGAAAATATGGAAAAGAGGAGTGGTGTGTAAACAAAGTGACAAAAATAAATTTGGACTTTTTCATTGATATCTATCAAGAAGATAGCCAAACATGGCATGCCATATTGATATACAGGTACTGTAGGTCTTTGAATTAAGCAGCATTCTTTGTTCCTACGAGAACGCTGAAGCCGTATTTCAGACAATAAGCTGCTATTACGCAGCATTCTTTGTTCCTAAGAGAACGCTGAAGCCATATTTCAGAAAATAAGCTGCTACTCCCTACCGGTAAGCAACACCATACCAATCTATGCTACAAATAATATATGGGCAATCATCGAATTATATCCCAAATATAGATGGGAATGAGCTAACGGATCACTAATACAGAATATTTACATGCACCCTTGCCAATGTACCCATTCAATAACAGTCAACTGTCTATAGCCCATTTGCAGGCTGCACATTCTCATTGGCATTTTCATGATTAAAATGGGACTTGAGACCAATCCAACACTTGTAATAATCATGATCTCTATGTGGAGAGTTCAAAGCCCACGGTGTGATTCTAGGTATGAGAGAAGATTCAAACATGAAGGCCATGGTATCTTTTATTTTGGTTGGCTTTGCATCATTTCCTCCTGCTATGGTTGCCTGAAATTACCAAAAAAAAAGTGGAATATCATTAAGTTATTATCTGCCAGGAAAAATATATGATGCATTACTATAGAGAAACTAAAGAGGACCCTACCTCAAATGTACTAGTATCTGGTCCATGTGGAGTCATGCAACTATGCAAGCTTGCACCTCCAGCTACGAATCCGTCTGCTTTAGCCTGAAGATACATGTATGTTATTTTATATACCATCTAAAAATGGATCCTGAAGGAAAAAACAGATAAAAAGTAGTTTCCCTGGAAAAAGTAACAACAAACTATGAAGGTTGCAGAAGTGCTCAGTGAGGTGTTTTCAACAGTAGGCTAGAAAACATATTTAAAAGGTGGCTGAAGAAATGCTTAGTGAGAATTTCAACTACAGGCTATGAAATGTAAATTTCAGAACATTCTTTAACTGTTCTTTTGTGAACCCAATGGTTACTGACTAGGCTGCTATCCTACTGCAAAGTAGCTGTCACTGAGTCGCATACAATATTCATAGAATCCTCCTTCCACACAGGCCATCATTAATCATTTTGCAAGAGACATTTGTAAATTTCAGAACATTCTTTAACTGTTCTTTTGTGAACCCAATGGTTACTGACTAGGCTGCTATTCTACTGCAAAGTAGCTGTCACTGAGTCGCATACAATATTCATAGAATCCTCCTTCCACACAGGCCATCATTAATCATTTTGCAAGAGACATTTCCCATTTTAATAAAAAACAATTATCTTCAAAAATCTCATGCGTATAAATAAACCTTTTCTCATGGTAAACTGTAAAGCTGCTTCCAAATAATATTTTTTAATTGATTCTAATATTATTAATATATAAAAAGTAGTTATTTCTCTTTAACCAAATTTTAATTCAATTATTAACTTCCTTTTAAGAGTAGAATCACATATCCAAAAATTATTCATCCACTTGTACAAACTTGATTCCTCATTCTTGATTATCAACTTCCAAATTCACCTGTTAATTTCTTTTTTTCTTTCCCTTTTATTTATTTTTTATTATTTTATTATTAATTTTGTTTTAAATATTTGTTTTGAATTTTTGAAACAATTTTCTAGATAAATAGATAAGGAGCATAAAGACTCATTCCAAGGGCGGTTTGGGGGTTGGCATCCCCTGGCCCTGGAGATATTCCGAAGGTATTGGAAGAGGCTTCCATGGTTGAATGGCTTCCTTTCCTCAACAAATTTTGCACTGTCACCCTGATGCAACACAAATCCAAAGCCGAAATGGGTTGTGATATTTTGAAGAAGATACTGAGTTTGGTGTCTGTCTATCAGCTTGATTGGATCTATAAATTCACCTGTGCTAGGCAGTCTGATGTACTATAATATGTAATAGGTTAGTAGTGACCGCCATAGTATGGACTTGCCAAGATAATGGGGTCAGTGCAATTATGGTAGTAAGCCACAGCTTTTTGGGGACGGGAATGTAAAACCACAAAACTATATGCCTGGTTTTTGTTAACCCTTTTTTTTAATATCAATATGTAACGCAGCAATATATGCTGCAACTCACTGAGCAAAAATAACTATAAATTAAAATTATATCCATAATATATTTTTCAAAATACTAGGAGAGGTGGAGGGGTGGGTGGGTCATGAAACACTCCTCTTAAATTATGCATCATCTCACTGGTATCAAAAGTATATTCAAATGAAATAAGTAAAAATTTATAAAATTTCATAGTTTCAAAATAAATGGGAATATAAATGTTAGCATTTCAAACAGGTATTCTGATGTGACATTTTCTGTATCCTATTGATCCTGCTGAACTTTACACTGATCTACCATCATGTCACGTAATTGATATTGCACCTCTTCGAAATTCCGCATGACTCTACTGTTATTATTCCCAATTCTAGGGCCTATAAGAAATGCCAATTCAAGATGTGTTTATCATCTAGTATATACTTCATCTAGTATATACTTCTTAAGGAGAGACACATGGAATTGAGAATATATCATAGATTCAAATTTCTAGCATGAAATGAGTTACCCTAGTAAGTTTGTCCACTAACACTATTGTATTAACTCTATATGATATTATCGACAACCCTTGTACACAATTCATACTATTTATTTCTTCATTCTTGACCAAAAGTATAACTTCTTAAGGTCTGAATATATCTTATTCACTTTAGACCACTTCAATTGGGATTATTGTGAGCTTCAATTAAAATTAGAATTCTCAGTTCTACAACATATATCCTATTCTGGTATCAAAGAAACTCAAAGTATATCATTTAAATCTTGGATCTCTTGGATCAACTTATAAAATTGGATATTGTTTTTGTTCTACTATTACTCATCTTTGAAAGTGATTTTAGTAGTTTCTATAGCCTTCAAATGTCTTCTACTTAGAGCACTTCTACCCTATTTTCTTTACCCTTAATGTACTCAGTATCAAAATCATATTCAGAATTCCATCCGTCTTCACTATCTTGTATTCAAATTTGGTTCAACCTTTGATGATCAGTTGTCAGTGTCTCCTTTTCTGAAGTGCATGCGCTATAAATGTCAATTTGAAACCATGAGGTCCATAATTCAATTCATGTGTCTTTATTTTCCTAGACTTATAAACAATTGCACCTTCATCTTGTAGAAGAACACCTCCAAAACCTTGTGTAAAAGCATCGGTGACAACCACAAAGTGTCCATTAGGATCAGGGAGATTTAAAATAGGTTTGTAGTCAACTTCTCCTTTAGATTTTGAAACTCTTTGTCACACTATTTTGTCGATATGAATTTTCCATTCTTCTTTTATAAAGAATAAATCGGTTTGCAATGTGAGAAATACCTACTATGTATCTTCTATGATACTTGACTAAATCCATTAAACTTCTTACTTCAGAGTTTAGATACATTAATAAGAAATGATCGTGTCCATTATAGCCTTGATCTTGTCAATATGTAATGCAATTCCTTCTGGTGATATGATATGCCCTAAGTGATAAAATTTCATTTAAGAGAATGCACATTTGATAGCTTTCCGTACAACCTATGTTCTCTTAGCTTTTGCAAGACTAGAGGTGGCACCAAATCTTCTTCAATTTCATAGTAGATTAAGATATCGTCTGGAAACACTAATACAAATTTATCTAGATAGTCATATAAAACACTATTCATTAAAAGTACATGAAAGCAACAGGGGTGTTGGTTACACCAAGAGGTACAACTACAAATTCATATTTCCAATCTAGTTCGATTTTTGGGGGGGGGAATATCTTCATCTTTGATTCTTAGTTGGTGGTATCCTTATGGAAGCAAACTAATCTTTGATCTAAGACAATGGATATCTACTCTCACCATTACTTTATTCAATAATTAGTTTATCTTTGCATAACATTAGGGTTCCATCCCTTTTGACAAATAATTTAGGCTTCCTAAGGTAAAACTCTCGGTTTATTAATCTCTTTCCAAAGAGCTCTTCAAGTTGCATTTATTTTATAAGGAGTCTTAAAAAGAGGTTTAGATCCTGATACAATTCAAACATCCTTTTAATGAGCTAGTCTTGGAAATATTTATGAAAACACATCCTTGAATTATTGAAGAAAAAGAGAGTTGTCAAAAGTTAGGTGTATAAATTTTTCTTTCTCATTTAATTTAACTATAAACATTTGGGATTTTTTCCTATTTTTCATGGCGTGCATTGTTACTATGATGTCCACATTTATAAGATTTCCAATGATTACATCATACAACCCTATGAGTGTTCACTTTTGTTTCAACTTAAGAAATTGAATTGAAGCGCTTGTTCGTTGGTTTTTTTTTTAAAAAGATTTCCCTTTGTAATGTCCCCAATCCTTTGAGACCTCCGACTACAAGTTGACGTGAAGCAATTTCCCCGTCGGCGTCAAGGAGTGCAATGTCTGTATGGTTAGGGAGAAGTTGCACAGTCAGTGTGGGGCCGTACGGTATGAGAGGAAACCGTGCGGTCAATGTTGGTGGCCGTACGGTATGAGAGGAAGTCGTATGGCGACTGGCAGGCAATATGACCACAGGGGCCGTACGGTGTGCAGGGCCGCATGGGTGGGATGGTTGTTGTCGTACGGTGTGGGAGGAGTGTGAGGATGTCGTACGGTGGAGAGACACAGGATCATGCTGGTGGGTATCTTGCAAGCCGTACGGTGCTATAGCACTGTAGTAAATGGATGGTGAGGAAGAGGGTTGGCGAGAGGAATTTGGAGAGTGTGCAATAGCCAGCATACAGTGGATGAAATATGTTGGAGGGTGCACAGGCGAGTGGTAATCACAACTTCGACTTAGCGTTTGATAATTGCTAATAGATTATTAAAGGAATAATATCGCACAGGAACACGGAGAGATGGTGCCAAGAACCCAATGTTGCCACAAATTTCATTAATTGCCAAAAACACAAATACAAGAGGGAGCTTAATTTATTTATTCTCTATCAATTTGGGGACATTACACCCTTAAATCTTTGCTTTTTTGAAAGACTGACTCCTATTGTAGTTCAAATTTTGTTTTTCTATAGCAAGAACTTGTAATTTCTTTTCTTGTTTCAAGATTTTTTCATTGCATCATTCTTTCCAAGATTAAGCATTTCCACATTTGGTTCAATATTATTTGATCCTTTCCTGCTTTTGACACATTAGCAAATATTTAAAATGTTTTGCAACTTATCCTAACAATATTATACCTTTTAAGAATTTATAGAGTTTTGACATCTTCTCATCAAGAAATACTTGTGGAACCCACCTTTCTCAAAAATGTTGCTCATATTGCTCCCTCAAAATACTCCTATTATTTTACATCAGTTCACATATTTACAACTTCCCTATTCATTTAAGTAACTAATCACAGATTGTAGGTTTGGCAAGATGTGCATCAAATGGATTGTAAATAAAAAATTACTTATAATGAACCCAGAAAGGCAACTTGACAGGTATAAAGAAAATAAAATGGCTGCTCCCAGCTGCCTGCACAAATTTGGAAACTTGATTTAGCATTAAGCAACCAGAAGAAAGGAAAAAATGTGCTATAAGGAGGGTTCGGCTAAAGAAATAATCTTAGATCGGAATGTCTTCAATATAAAACCAAATTTAACAGGAATAAGGTCAAAACTCTCCCTGTTGGAAATGAATTTGGCATATATAAAAAATAAAATTTCTATAGGCTCAGGCTAGACGTCTCTACCTGCACTACTTGGGGGAGCTTAAAGCTTAAAGAGGAAATATGCATGCCATGGGTTGTATATGAGAATGAATTAAAACAACAGCAACGTTATAACACTAAAACAAATAATTATGTCTTTCTTCAACAACTTTTTGAATACATAACTAAGGAAAGATATAGAGAACCTGAAAATCAACTTCCCTATTGATTTGATAAGACCCCCATAAGGCTAAACTAATTCCATGTAGTCCTTTAACTCAAAAGTACTTTTTTTACAATGTTTCTGATTTAGATTGTGTAATTTTTGAATCAATGTTTCGGATCACACTCTGTGTTCCATCATCAGGAACCAAAAACACTTTGAATCAAAGTCGTGATGATGGATCACAGAGTGTGATTCGAAACGTTGATTCAAAAATTACACAATCTAAACCAGAAATGTTGTAAATAACTATTATGGATTGTGGAAAACTAATATTCTTAATCAAAGTACCTTTCTATTCCCATTAACCAATTTTTAGCCCCTTATGATTGTTTCCCATTAAATTTTTGAAAGCTAAACTTTTTCAATTTCTTTGATAGTTCACTAATTTGACTTGCTGTGGAAAATATGAATCCTGATAACCATATCATAATTTCCTTAATTGCCAAGACTTTATTAGACAATAATATTCATCACTCTTTCTAGTGGATTTTCCTCTTCAAGAAGGCTTTCAAATTCTTGTTCCACCATATTTCCTATGTTGGATTCCCTAAATCACAAAATTTGAAAACAGGGCAAAAAAACTGACAATTTTTTGTTAGTCCAAACTTTCAATGAGTTATAGAAAATAAGCATTAACACCAAACAAATTAACAAGAATCCAGCATCTATCACACAAAAATTGCCTTTGAACCACAAATTTCAACAATCACTTCTCATAAAAAAAATTAACTCCAATGGAATTCGAAACAGGCTCTTCCTTGTACTGCAGATGCCTCCATTTACTAGGTGGTTATAAAGCGACAAAATTCAAGTACCTTGAACCTTGGGTTTTGATACCATGTAAGTGTTGAGGGCAATATTCTACAATTGACATAAATGAAATGCCTGCAAACATTCTAGAAAACATATAAATGTTAAAACTCAAAGATATTGGGGTGGATTCCCCTAAGGAATTCTAGTATATAAAATACTCAAGAAAAAGAGAAAAAATCACCATATGACATGATACTTGAGTATCTCTAGGTAAAGCCTTGTATTTATTCATCTATTCCTATCAATATATTGCCTACTAGTCCAACCTAGAATGATCCATTAACTTAGGGAAATACACTGATTAATATAAGATCAAAGATAGTTTTAGCAAAAAAATCTAGGATGCCGGTTCGGGTTCGGGTATGAAGGATCAGTTCGCCGGTACGGGAAAATTTTGAAAAGGGCTTTGGGTTTGTTTGGGTTCGTTAATACAAAAACATGTAAAAATTATATATATACATATTTTTGAGTTAAGATTAGATATTAGTGTATTGTCTGGGCAAAAGAAGCTATTTTTTTCTGGCAAAAGAAATCATAAACACCAGGCCTGTGTGGATCGGACCCTGTCCGGACCCACAGGCAGACCGGACCAGTACCACGGACCAGTTTGAACTGTGGCTGGTCCGGCGGCCAGTTTGGACGAACTGGACATCCTAGAAAAAAATATTAATGATTCTAATTTACATTAGTGTAAACAATACAAACTTGTGTTTACTAGCCACTTCTCATGCATTTCTTAGATGCTTGTCTAGTCAACTCCCCTTAAAAATGCTCGAAGCCCATGGAAAACACTTATAGCTGAAAACCTCTTTATGATTTCACCCATTATCTCATCTCCTCAAAATCTTCTCGCCTATCTGCTTCCATTAATATCATTTCACCCATCAACTCATCTCCCCACACTCTTCTCATCTATCTACTGCCATTACAATAACCATATTCATGTTGTTGCAGTTAGGGATAACATTTTATTTTCAGAAAATACAACAATTTTCTCATGTCCCCACATTCTTCTCACTTATCTACTTCCATTCTAATCACCATATTTGTGTCATTGCAGTTAGGATACCATTATATATTCTCCTCTTCCTTGGGTGATTTCAACATGGCATTCACAAGCCACACTTGTTGATATCATAATTATAAGGTGTGTTGAATTGGAATTCATACATTGATTTTCTAATATTCAGTAGCTATTATTGAAATATGTTTCTTAAGATAAACAGAAGTAGATGATGAAACATGCAGAAAAATTTAACATTTATCACACTACATTCTCTACTAGAAAGGCAAAAATGGCAAACCAAATTTGTCAAAGAAACATTCGAAACACTCAACAAAAAATATAAAATTAGAATGACGGTTTTGAAGGAGCTGCAACATCCTTAGCATTTTCACCACTCAAGAATTAAAAAGAATTTAACTACTGAATAGCCCACCTACCTCATAATTACCATAGATCAGGCCCATAAATTCACTCATACAGTTACGATGGTAATATGGAGGACGGAAGGTGTGCTCTGCTACCAGCCAACGTGGTGGAAAAATAACAAAATCAACAACAGCTACTCCTGGCTTATCTGATGGTACTGTGAGAACTGCAATATACCAATGACATGCATCAGAACTTGTAACAATGTAGAATAACATAAGCTACCTGAGTTTGGGAACATAAACAAGCTACATACATTCTCTCAACTTGCAAGAAAGCTAAATACCTGTGTTGATGGATGGATCGCCATGATCAAATAAAACAGTATTGAAAGGACAGAATTTCTCCAGATCATACTACAAATTTTTAACAAAATATTAGTTTGAATATTTTAACTCAATTCTAGAGACAGAATTCAATGCAACAATGTGAGATATAAAAGAGACCAACTCTTACATATACAACATCATTATTCAAATTGAAGGCAAGGACTAGTCAGAAGAACAATCAGGAGAAAATGGTAAGCAGTCTTAATTGCATGTATGTAAAAAACTGCCTGTCGAGTGGAAACTATCTTTATTTTATAGAAAAAGAAACATTTATATGGATGGATGCTTTTTATTTCCATTATGTTATTAATGATATTTTATGCAGAAAACTATTATAGCATTGTGTTCAAAGCAATTCTAACTTCAACTGAGCATACATCATAAGAATAAGACTAAAAGTTAAAAGAGGTTACTTTATACAAGCAGAACAAAAAAAAATCTGATCAATAAATTCTGAAATGATTTTCTATATATTTTAATCCAGGCATATCCTTCCTGTAGGGAGCATTCGACATCAACTTCTGTGGTAAAAACACACTGAGGAACAACGCAACTGATAGTGTAACAATTTGGCACCAAATTGTGGATTAAGTATGATGCCTAGGATTACTGAGTAGATTCCAAAAAATGTTCTCTGGACCTTTCCACATCAGTCCTAACAGACTATGTTCAATGGAAACCTAAATTCACCCCATATTATATGTTCTTGATGTTCTTGAACATTCCCTCATGAATTGCAAAATATGTCCAATCCAATACATTGACCTTATCTTCAGTAAGCATCAAGCTTAACATTACCAAATCACTTTTGAAAGGAGCTGTTTGTTTTGAAATTGCAGCAAGACCCCACTCTTAGATCGATTGTACCCTCAAGTATGTCTCTCAATGGTTCAGTATTTTATATAATAATCTCTGAAATATTTCTGATTTCACAAGGCAAGTTTTCTATATATCTAGGGTAAATAATTGAAAATGCTATAATAAACATAAGGTTTTCACAGTCCATGAAAATGATTGAAATGCTTCTGAAGTGTGAATTTTGTTTGCATCAACATTTCAGTTTGTCCTCCAGGAACCATTATCAGGATAAGGCAATATGAAAGGTGGATTGCAGATTTAACTTACAAGAAAGCTTGCAGACATTGAAAATGTGAAAAAAAAATAATAATATTTAAAATCTTTGGAAATGGTTATTGGAAGGCGTGAGATAAAATTAAATATTTCATTATAAGAGATAAGGCAGGTACGAGAAAATAAAAAAGTTAAATATTGAAAATAATAAAAAGAAAAATAAAGGAAATGAAAGAGCAAGGTTTTGTGGGTACGAAACACAAGGAGAAGGTGAGATTTTATGGAGTGAGCTCTAAAATGATTAAAAATCTGGAATAAGCAAGAAAAAGAAAAAAACGTTAAAGGCATAAATACTATAAAATAATTTTAGTTGGAAATGAGTAGGGGAATGTAGGTAGTAAATTATTTGGAATTAACCGAAATGAAGATGGAAAGTAATGAAGGGGGAGAGGAAAGGAGGGGGATAAATGAGACAGAAAGACTAGCTAGAAATGGAAGATGTCAAGATTGGGGAGATCATGAGAGAAAAGAGAGGTGGAAGAGAAAAGATACAAACATGCAAGGGGCAGAGAAACTGAAAATGCTATCAGCGTCCTTAAAAAGGTTGCAGTTACCTAAACAGGAAAATGATTGATTGAATAGCTATAGGTGTAGTCTATCTAAAGATGTCCAAGCCCTTTACTCATTATCAAAACCGGTCTACATCTTTACATACACCACCATTCATGGCATGTGTTAATGACATTGCTACTAGTTCTCCCCCTCCACACTACTTTCCCTCAAGCCCAACCCCCACAACCATGATACGGCATTCCATGTATCCAGTGCCATACATTGTATATGACACAAGATCCAAAATGTGTTTCTGTATCATGGTATGACCTAAGTAGGTCATAAGACATAAAAAATGGCACTAGACCAGAGATGTATCCTTTTAAACTTCTTTACATAGGAAAAATTCAAAAAGAAAACACTTACCAATTGTTATGATGAGAAAAACACTTCTTTTCTGACACGCTGACCATGACCACATTTTTTTAAGGCCCTTGGCTGTTAGATTTATATTTAACTTGTCTATAATTTAAAATTTATTGATATTTTGGATTATATCCTTTTTCATACTGATAACAATGCAGTATTACCCTTCAAGCTGAAAAGTGCCTACTTCATCTTTCAGCATATAAGTGACGGATCATTCAAACCTCATTCAAGATAGTTTTTCCTATGTATTTTCAAGTTTCAACAATAAATCATTATCCAGAAATATATTTGTACTTTGAAGACAAGTATTATATTGAAGCTTTTGCAGACTTGAAAATGTGAGATAGCTGATGCATGGCCAAAAAATGGAAGCCACCGGCAATTTCAATCAGGCTCAGAGGACCATGATTTTTTGGAGAGGAATATTTTATAAAGTCTGTTATTAAATAGCTACAAGATCCTACATACCAATCAGAAGTAATGCCACATTTTGACTACAAGGAGATCGAGGAGAAGGTTCTGTCACTGTCAGCAACAATTACAAATATTGGTAATCACACCAGTCAGAAGAAGAAAACGGATACACCACTTATCTTCCAGCTTTAAGTTTTAGCAATTTGAGCAGTTTAGAATAATGCTATAAATTTTCATATATGATTATACTTGCAATTGTTAACTTGGCAATGTGCAGTGTCTTAACCCCATTAATTGCTTTTAGCTACTAGCTCAGACCATATTTTACACATGTACACATATGTAGCTTATGCCAACCTGCTACTGTTTATTGTGTACTACCAATTAAATGAAACATATATGATCCATCTTATATCCCCAACCCCAATTTACAATGTGTTCATGCCTTGTGATATTCCATTTTAAGGATGCATACAGAACGCCTGCCCAAAATATGGATGCACTTTTAAAGGCCATGTGTGAGTTAAAAATACATAAACTAAGAAGCAGATAATAGACTCATATTGATTGAATACTTCAATGGGCTCATGTTAATTGAAATTTTTAATCTTATGTGCCAAATGTCACAAAATTCAATATACACCTGTTAGTTGCAAAGTATAAACAAGCCCACGGTTTGCCAGCACATACCTTGTAAGGAGCGTAATTTCCATGCCATGCAACAACATTGAAGGGAGAGAAATTCTGTTTTGCAGTAAACAGTGAACCTCCAAACTTGTGGATAATAGTGTAGCCAGGATATTCTTTATCCTCAAACCATGCTGTAGGGGTCAGAAAGTCAGGTGGGGAAGCAAGTCCATTTGCACCTATACACAAAATGGTAGAAATTATTTCAACTGGAATTTAGTAAGAATACTAGAATGTTGTAGTGCCAGGTTGCCAGTAACCAGAATCTTGAACGATCACCTTCAGAAAACTCATATATCCTTTCTACAGTAGCATTGTAAAAGCCCCAAAAGCATTTGCATTGGATAAACTTGCATACCAATTGGACCAAGGTCGGGAATTTGGAAATGGCCACCAAAAACCTCTACAACATACCCCCGTGAGGGCCCATCTGGTAGATCAACAGAATACCGGAAACCTTGTTGCAAAACAACTATTTCACCTGGAGATACCTGCAATCTTCCCAATTCTGTCGTTATCCACAATCCTGGAATTCAAGATAGAATCAGTCAGTTGAAGAAAAAAAGAATCTACTTTTGCATAAACTTTGAACAGTTCTGAACATAGGAACAAATTAAATGTATCATCTATATCTATATGGTACATTTAGAAGGGTTGATCTAGAGATTATCATCACTTCACTTTCCAATGAATTTAACTGAAAAATCATATACATAACTACCATGAGTTTTTGTACTGAGAAACATGCACCAAGTAAAACTTCTATGAACCTCCACTTACTACAGCTGCTTTGTATGCTTATAGTTTATACAGTTTTGTTGGGAAGTGAGCCACCTGAAGCAAAGAGATGGACTGCTCACCAAGAGGGCTGGCAGCTCAGTGGTAGAGCACCCTAGCAAGCAGTGAATAGGAGGTCTTAGGTTCAACTCCTAGCTTGTTCATGAAAATTTTAACATGGTATCAGAGCCAAAATTAGTAAAGCTAGGCCAAGGTAGGATCCCCAAGCACTTATAGTATGGCTCAAGAGGGGTGTTTGAAAATGATCCATACTCTAACCAAAGATGGACCAGTCACAAAGAAGGCCAATAGCTCAGTGGTAGAGCATCCCAGCAGCAAATGAGAGCTCCTGGGTTCAATTCTTATCTGGTTCATGAAAATTAAACTAGTTGCCTAGCAGGTTATCAAGGTTCAAAATATAATAGATGAGACTAAAAAATAAAAAATAAAAAAAAAATGACAGCACTTCCATTTCTGTCAACAAGCAAATTGGTCTACAGGATTATTTATAAATAGTTTCGAGTGTAATGCTGTATCACAAAAGCAAGTTGGTTCCACTTAAAATAAATTCAAGTTTCCAACATAAGTCACCTGTCTCGAGCTAGAAAATTCAATTTTTCATGGACATTGAGGAGATATGGAAAGGTGACGAATGAAATCTTAGTCTCAAGACTTAGCAACAATGAAAAGCTTTAAAAGGATCAAGGGAATCTCAAGACTTAGCAGCAGTGAAAAACTTTGAAAGGGTCGGGAGGAGGTAATAAACCAAGGACTAACATAAAAAATATCATGTACCAAATATATTTATTAAAAAAATTCTCTAAAACCTATATATAAATATGATAGTTTTAAAATCCCATTCAACCTTGAAGACATTTGAAATGCACATATCAAATAAAATATACAACATTTTATCCTTGACCCTTCCCCGCTTGTTACATTGGTTGTCATGCATGTGTCTCTAACACTGCCTAAATTTATTCCTCCCTTTGTTACTCACACACTTCCTCATTTCACCAGATCAAGTTCCCCAAAAAGTTAAAAACAGGTGCAGGAATGGTTCAGGTACAAAAGAGCACCGACTTTTTAGGATCTTCAGGGCAGTTTTAACTGTTATCCAAATAATTGCAGGATTATCAGGGTTGTGCACACCTTTGCAAAGCTTTATGCTACTGCCCTTAATATGCTTCTTTTTGAACAGTTTGGAGAGAAGGCAATGCAAGCTGGGGATCATTTTACATTTTAGGAAAGATTACTAAACTACTGACTATGTCTTCACTCTTCAAGCATATTGAGGAAGCCAAGCAGCCATTTTGTTGAGCCCGCAATTATCTTATCACTTTTTCAAAAAATTCTTCGATTCAATTCCTGAGCATCCCTAGTTCAAGAGGATTTAGGGCATTGGCATATCAGTTATATTAATTAACTCCATGGCAAGGTTTCATGGCAGTTGCTGGTAGTTCTAGCCTTCTAGGGATGAGAATGGTCTTTCTAACTGGACCAGATTACCATTGGAGATAAATGAGATGCCCCCTTTCCCCCACATTATTTGGGATTTGTATGAAATATTATAAGAAATTCGAATGCCACCTTTATAGCATGTTACTCCTTTTCATAAATGGTGCAATCTTACCAATATCCTGTCCTAAGGATTTGCAAGAGCTTTTATCGTCACACCATCAATCTGACAGATTTTATTGCTTCAATGAATTATGTATCCACGCTTTATTTCTAAGTTGCCAGTTCGGATACAGGTACGGGTATAAGAACCAAATACATGGGTACGGGAAATTTTTTTGGGGGCCTTTGGGTACGTGTGTGTGCACAAAAAAAATAAAGAAATATGCAGAATTGTAAAACTAAATTATTTGATAGTATGATACTTCATCATTGATCAATGCCAAACGCCAAAGATAAATATTAAATGCCACTTGGTAGTTCAGAAATATGCCATATGATATATCATATATGTCTAGGTTCACAATTCAAATGAAAATTGTTGGTGTAATTAAAATATTCTTAGTTACACTTTACTTAAGCTTAATAGGATAATGCATACATAGTAGTTTGTGCATGAGACACTTAGGAGTTTGCATCTTATTTTAGCACATGGTGTAGGAGAAACTCCACTTTAGGTGGTGATAGTTGTTATCACATTTCCACTTTATGTGTTGTCTCCACCTTTAGTGTAGTTATCACATTATCATCCTCCACATGTTGCGCATACTTCATTGCACAATGGAGGATGATCCACCTTTGGTGGACATGTGATTCCACCTTGTGTGGGTGATATCTTATCAACTCCTTATCAAGGTCACTTATTGCCTTGCCTATATATGCAAGCATATCTTTCATTGTACTTAATTCACTATCATTCAGGATATTGATAATATTGATGAGAATACAATTTATTCTTGTCCATCTTATCTCTCTTGTTTGTGCTATTCATTGGGCTTCTAGATCTTAGCATATTGCCTTAGGCAAATTCTTACATTGCATTAGAGCAATTCTTACATGGTATCAGAGCCTTTGGAGTGTCATTGCCTACTCGTCTTAGAGAGAATTTTTACTACGGGTCAATATTGGAGCTTGCTGGGTCAAATTTGAGGTCACCATTGGATTCAAAAGGTTGTTTTCAATTAAAATCGCCTTTGTTTGCTCAAATCCGACACTGGAGGCCAAATCTAGAGCCAATTGAAGGTGGAGGTTGGTTACCAGTCCCATGAGCGATTTGCAATTTTGAAGCATTTTGGGCCAAATGAGATCTTGCCATTGCGTTCAAAAGGCCCAAAAACCCCAAGATCAACAGTCAATTCGTCCAAATAGGACACTGAACTTGGAAAAATCTCCCCTTCTGTCATACGGACGGATCTACAGCAGGTACAGGTACGAATTTATTTATAATATTAAAAAAAATTTGCTTTTTTTAATTTTTCGTTTTTAAAAAATTGAAAAAAAAAATTTATTAAACAAATAAATTTGGTTTTGGCCCACACGCCACCTACAGGTATCGCAAGTACACCTGCGGCCTGCAGGCAACCTGCAGGTACCGCAAGTCCTACAAGTGTACCTATAGGATGACCACACGAGATTTTATTTTTTTTTTAAGTTTTTTAATTGAATTTTTTTTGTTTTTTATTATATGTTTTTTTTTTAACTTTTGTTTTATAAAATCATTTTTGTAATGATTTTTTATATGTTTTCAATAAAACATTTCAAATGTTTTTATTTATTTAATTTTTATAAAAAAATTTAATAATAAAAAATAAACATATTGCTTTTTCTTTATTATTTTATTAATATAGTTTTTTTTTAAATAAAAAATGAAAAAAAATAATGTGTTTTTTGGGGATTGTAAATAAATGTTTTCTAAAACTTTATAAGTTTTTGAAAATAAAATTTTAAATAAATAAGTAAAATTGGAAACACTACTTTTTTTGTCCACCTCTTACCTGTCTTGCAGCATTCTCTGATCGGCAATCGGGAGGGAGTCCAGTTTACTTCTTTATATCTATTAGGATACATTATCCAACCAAAGGGCACATTTTCTGCAATATTATATAGGGCATTCTTGATGGCATCATTATCATGTTTCTAGCTTTGCATTTTCATGTCATGTTGTATGCTCTTGCATGAGCAATGTTGTACATGCACTATCATAAAGTGTCATCTTTCTTTGTACTTTGTCATTGATGACATTTGAATTTTGATGTAATCTGTTAATGTTTGTATCTTCAGTCGTATGATCATTAGAATAAATAAAATATATGTTGATTAATAATAATATAATATATATGTTGTATTATTATTAATCATATGAAATTTAATATTTAATATTAAATTATTATATTATGATTATTCTTAATTAATAATTGATTGATGAAACATTATAAGATTGATTAAATTATAATTAGTTGGAAGAGGTATGTCCTTTCTTATAAATAATAATGAATAGACATGTCTCTCCTATCCTCATTCCCAATATAAATGAAAGAGAGATTGTTGCATTTGGAAAATACATACAACATAGAGTGTTATTACATTTGCAACTATCCTAAAAACTTAACATAAACCCTATGTTAGTAGATTAGGAATTATCTTGTGGGACTTGGTGCATGGCTCTAGAGGAGACTTAGAATGCACAAATTAGCCAATCAATTATTGGCATGCATGGCTCCATTTGAGACTTTGATTGTACCAATCTATCATCAAAGAGTATCCAATTGATGCTCAAGCAGGTGTTTCCATGCCTG
The DNA here is from genome assembly GCA_018584345.1 of Thuja plicata. Lineage (NCBI taxonomy): Eukaryota > Viridiplantae > Streptophyta > Pinopsida > Cupressales > Cupressaceae > Thuja > Thuja plicata. The sequence goes on along the minus strand of MU227709.1, from coordinate 947,303 downwards.
ATCTCTATCATATTGCAGTGGGAGATTCATCGGTCATTCTACATTGACATTGGTACCTGATTTTGACACAGTTTGACATTCTTGGTGCAGCATTGGCTCTTTTTTCTTCCTATGGAGGAACATTGGTCAACATCTTGAACCATCTTTGCAGGAGATTCGACATTGAGGGGGGGCTTCATGGTCTCGTCTTCTCTCTCATTCATTATTGAGAGAATTGTATGTTTTCATCTCTCTTTTGGGGGGAGTTTTCTCCCACGTAGTTTCCTACCTTTCCCCACTTTATGAGAAATTGCATTTGCACATTGTACATGGGTACCTACATGGCCTAGTAGCAGGGACCCATCTTGCATTGTGAGTTTAAATGCATTCCCCTAAGTTGCACTTAAGGGGGTTGTTGGTGTAATTAAATATTCTTAATTACACTTTACTTAAACTTACTTCGGATAATGCATACATAGTAGTTTGTGTATGAGACACTTAGGAGTTTGCATCTTATTTTAGCACATGGTGTAGGAGAAACTCCACTTTAGGTGGTGATAATTGTTATCACATTTCCACTTTATGTGTTGTCTCTACCTTTAGTGTAGTTATCACATTATCATCCTCCACATGTTGCGCATACTTCATTGCACAATGGAGGATGATCCACCTTTGGTGGACATGTGATTTCACCTTGTGTAGGTGATATCTTATCAACTCCTTATCATGGTCTCTTATTGCCTTGCTTATATATGCAGGCATATCTTTCATTGTACTTAATTCACTATCATTCAGGATATTGATCATATTGATGAGAATATAGTTTATTCCTGTCCATCTTATCTCTCTTGTTTGTGCTATTCATTGGGCTTATAGATCTTGGCATATTGCCTTAGGAAAATTCTTACATTGCATCAGAGCAATTCTTACACGCATCAGAGCAATTCTTACATGGTATCAGAGCCTTTGGAGTGTCATTGACTAATTGTCTTGGAGAATTTTTATTGCAGGTCAATATTGGAGCTCGTTGGGTCAAATCTAAGGTCACCATTGGATTCAAAAGGTTGTTTTCAGTTAAAATCGCCTTTTGATTTCCTCAAATCCAACACGGAGGCCAAATCTAGAGCCATTTGAAGGCGGAGGTTGGTTACTAATTCCAGGAGCAATCTGCAATTTTGAAGCATTTTGGGCCAAATCAAATTCTTCCATAGCATTCAAAAGACCCAAAAACTCTAGAATTGACAATCAATTCGTCCAAATCGGACGCTCTCACTGAGAGCTTGGAAAAAATCTCCCAATTTTGTCTTACGGATGCGTCTGTAGCAGGTACAGGTACAAATTTATTTATTTATTTTTTAAAATGCTTTTTTTTATTTGTTTTTTAAAAAAAATTGAAAAAGAAAATTATTTAAGGGGGCGTTGTTTTGTTTGTTTATCACATAAACAAAAAAAATTGTTTTTGGCCCATACGCCACCTACAGGTACTACGGGGGGATCCCTGCAGGGGATTCTTATTTTTTTTTTAAAAATTAATTAATTTTTTTGTTTTTTATTATATATATTTTTAAAAGTTTAGTTTTATAAAATCATTTCTAAATGGTTTTTTATATGTTTTTCTTTATTATATTTTTAATAAAGTTTTTTAATAATAAAAATAAACATATTATTTTTTCTTTATTATTTTATTAATAAAGTTTGGTTTTTTTAAATGAAAAAATAATGTGTTTTTTTGGGGTATTTTAAATAAATGTTTTCTTAATCTTTATAAGTTTTTGAAACAAAATTTTAAATAAGTAAAATTGGAAACGCTATTTTTTTTGTCCATCTCTTACCTGCCTTGTAGCTTTCTCCGATCGTCAGCTAGGGGGGAGGCTAATTTGCTTCTTTATATCTTCTAGGCAACATTATCCAACCAAAGGGCACATTTTCTGCAATATTCTACACAGCATTCTTGGTTTCATGTCATGTTGTATGCTCTTGCATGAGCAATGTTTACACTCACTATCATAAAGTGTCATCTTTCTTTGTACTTTGTCTTTGTTTTTGATGACATATTTGATGTAATCCCTATGTTAGTAGATTAGGAATTATCTTGTGAGACTTGGTGCATGGCTCTAGAGGAGACTTAAAATGCACAAATTAGCCAATCAATTATTGGTGTGCATGGCTCCATTTGAGACTTTGATTGTACCAATCTATCATCGAAGAGTATCCCGTTGAGGCTCAAGCATGCTTGATCTCTATCATATTGCAGTGGGAGATTCATCAATCATTCTACATCGACATTGGTACTTGATTTTGTCACAATTTGGCTCTTTTTTCTTCCTATGGAGGAACATTGGTCAACATTTTGGACCATCTTTGCAGGAGATTTGACATTGAGGGGGGGCTTCATGGTCTCTTCTTCCCCCTCATTCATGATTGAGAGAATTGTGTGTTTTCATCTCTCTTTTGGGGGAAGTTTTCTCCCATGTGGTTTTCTCCCTTTCTCCGATGTATGAGAGAGTGCCTAACATGGCCTAGTAGCCGAGACCCTTCTTGCATTGAGAGTTTAAGTGCATTCCCTTAAGTTACACTTAAGGGGGGTGTTGGTGTAATTAAATATTCTTAATAACACTTTACTTAAGCTTACTTAGGATAATGCATACATAGTAGTTTGTGCATGAGACACTTAGGAGTTTGCATCTTATTTTAGCACATGGTGTGGGAGAAACTCCACTTTAGGTGGTGATAGTTGTTATCACATTTTCACTTTATGTGTTGTCTCCACCTTTAGTCTAATTATCACATTATCATCCTCCATATGTTGTGCATACTTCATTGCAAAATGGAGGATGATCCGCCTTTGGTGGACATATGATTCCACCTTGTGTGGGTGATATCTTATCAACTCCTTATCATAGTCTCTTATTGCCTTGCCTATATATGCAGGCATATCTTTCATTGTACTTAATTCACTATCATTCAGGATATTGATCATATTGATGAGAATAGAATTTATTCTTGTCCATCTTATCTCTTTTGTTTGTGATATACATTGGGCTTCTAGATCTTGGCATATTGCCTTGGGCAAATTCTTACATTGCATCAGAACAATTCTTACATGCTTAGACCAATTCTTACAAAAATCATTACAATTACAAAATTGACAATCAAAAATAGTAATTGTCTTCTCTCTTCAATGAAGTTCATCAATCATCAATAGGATTATCAAAAAAGTCATTTATTGCATTTTCAGTTGCTGCAAGTTCAAGATCATTTGTACCCAAAGCAGTGTCACTCGCACTAGATGCACCATGCGTAGCTATGGCATCATCATCACCCATAGTGACTCTAACAAGATCTTCAATGGTTGCATCCAAGTTGGTACACTCAAGGGCTACATTCGAAAGCTTCACTGCCCCATTCATTTTAGGGTTTTGACAAAAAAAAAAGCAAAAAAAGAAACACTTTTTTATTGCTTTAAGTGTCTTTTTATGTGCACCCCGTGGATGCACTATGGATATGCGTAGATGCACTGAGGATATGCCCAGGTGCACCCGATGCTATGGATGCGTGGGTTGGGCACCCCACAATCCTGAGTGGGCACCCTGTGCGCATCTGAGTGCATCAATGTGTGCGGACACGCACCAGAATGCTTTTGCATTCGGTGTGTAGGGGCAAGATATGAATCCGGTACCTTAGCTTTATTTCTTCAATATGAAAAATCCAAACTAAATTTCAACAACCCATAATTGGTCAACATGCAATTGTTTATATCGAAGCAGAATGTGTGGCCAACATCACGGTCACAATTCTACAAGGGTTATGTGGAGTAATATGGTTTTGAATGTCTATGATAATCCATTTTCTACAAGAGCCAACATCATAGTCGCAATTCTGCAAGGGTTATATGGAGTCATATGGTTTTGAATGTCTAACTTTGGAAATCCATTGTCAAGATATTCCTTCAAAGATATAACTATTTAAAGCTGATTTTAAGCTTGCTCCTCTATATGGTTCCAAGACTCACAATACATAACCTATTAAAAGGTCACAAATGTAGAGAATCATGCTCTAGAATACAAGCATTGCAAACAAAATAATCCAAAGTGCATTGTTTAATCAAATTTGATGCTCCAACCTCTACCCTAGGAGCATCTGACTCAATCTGTGCCCATGAGAAACATTTGTATATGGATATTGGGACCTTTTAGGTGATATCCTTATTCATTCAACTATTTGTAATTTATTGACCAGCTCCCTTCTTATGGGTGCTCATTAGAAGCCCCGCTCATATTTTCTCCACATAAAAGGGATGATCATAAGGTAATCAAGGAGATATATATCTAGTTCATCCATGTTAGATGAGTTTCCCCTCTCTACTTCAAAATCCATAAATGACCCTTTAAGCTGAGAGGTTTTTAGAGATTGTCGATAATCTCATTGTCCATCCAACTATCCAAAGCAATATTAACTACATGGTCTTACAATCCCTCTCGTGTGGTTGAGATTAGAATTTCATCAAGTAAGCATTGACACTGATCATCTCATCCCATGAGGACAAGACACTGTACTTAAAAAAAAAAAAAGATACTGAGGAGCACTCCATTTTCATGCGCCCTAACATTTAAAAAACATTCAGATTTTAAGATTTATATAGGGATCTGAGAAGACTCTTTGGTAAGTTCATTCATTATTGGACAATTGATGCTCAGATCTTTATCTTTAAAAGGTTCTTACCTTAAATTGAAAAGTCTCATGAGGTTTCTTGTTTGATTCTTTCACCTCTTTCACCAATACAAATAGATAAAACTGTGGGCACTGAAAATGTAGCCTTATGAGTTAACATACCCATTCACATGTTTTTGTGACACTATGCAAATAGACTACTTCCAACTATTGACATACATGGCCAGCTACCTTTGCCTACACCTAGTCCGAACACTTTAAACAAATGTGCATCACTAAATTTCTTTCATCCTTTCAAAAACTGACCTTGCATGTTAAGGTAGCTTAAGGAATTCAACTGGTACAAGGTTTCGACAAGAAGTTCCTAACATTCATCTTAGATTAAGCAGTTCGGTCCTCTTATGTTGATCATTCTATTGACAGCATGATTCGCCTGGCACTTGTTCGACAGCAACACTGTTGAACAGTTCAGGAACTGAGAGTGACTTGTTCTCCTTGTTACAAGTGTAGTTGTCGTTCCACCAAAAGCTTGACTTGTCAAAGCCCGATACAACCACTAGACTTATAGAATCCACAAGAGGCGGTTAGTCCCTTGTCACGAATCCTGAGGAGAGCGCTGACCGTTTTGCCAACAATCTCCCCCTCAGTGTTACCCGAGGGGATTGGAACCTGTGACCAAGCTCTGATACCACTTGTTACAAGTGTGGTTGTCGTTGCACCAAAAGATCGACATGTCAATGCCGGATATAACCACTAGACTTATAGAATCCACAGGAGGCAGTTAGTCCCTTGTGACGAATCTCAAGGGGAGCACTGACTATTTTGCCAACACTCCTTTACTTGCAAACTATTGTAATAACATAGCAAGGGGTTGTTTCATAGTTAACTCCACACGCTATGCAAGACTAACCTAATCCGTCTGATAGATATCATGCATTTCCGCCTACCTTTTTATTTTTTGTATTCTTCATGATGCAATATTATATTTAGCCCCTTACAGTAAATGTGTCATGAACCTTGTGCAAGATTGTTTCACATGGTACAAATGCTAGGCCATGATTTGAAAGGCGGTGTTCATAGTAATTTTCTGTTTTAATTAATGTGGCAAGTATGGTTGAAAATCTCAGAAAATATGATATCAATGGGGACATGATTTACATGAACAGACAAAATAGGTTAGAGATTAGATAGACACTTGCCCAAATACAATCTGAGGTATCACTCATTGATCTCATAAGCATTATGCTAGTCCAATGATTTTTTTATGAATACACCATGGTTATGCAAATATTAGCATCTTTACCCTTAGGTAGCTGACTTCATGTTGTCCTCAATTTTGCATCCACAAAATTGAACAACCCTACGCAATTCCAAAACGATTGGTAGGATTTCTCTCTAAGTTGTCAGTGTTTTGGAAGAAGATTACTTAACAGAATCGTATCCCTAGATTCTCGTTCAGTTTCATTTCTTACAAAGCATCCAATTTTGAGTCTTTCTTTGTTTTTCTTGCTTTTGCGTTCTCGTTTCTAGTTTTGTTTTTTACTTAGGTTTGTAGCCTTCTTTTTTCCGCTCATTTTGAGCTCTTAGGCGCCTTTTGGGTTAGTCAAACTTAGTTTCTAAGGTTTTTCATTGTTCTCCAGTAGACCTTTTTGGGTAGACTGCATATTGTTTAAAATCGATTAAAAGGTGGACTTTTGTTGTCAGATACACAGATCGAAAGTTTAATCTATATACAAAGTGGATTTCAAACTCCATCTTTAAATTTCACGCCATTCTGTGAAGATTTTCTTGGTAAATTTTGACGACAGTGGTTTTTTTTTTTTTAAATCACATCTGCATATCGAGTCGTTGAAATTCCAAGTTGTATTTAGAGATCATACTTTTTCTCGTCAAAAGTGTACTTTTAAATAGCATTGACATGATCAGATTAATCTGTTATTTAATATGTTTCAGCTTTTATTTTGACAATATAAGTTTTGCATTTCGAAAAATAGTGGGGTTTTTATTCCTAAATGCATATAAAGCTTATTATAAGTTTTATTTTTCACCTTATGGTGTCGATTTTAATTTGGAAAACATATTTCCAATGCACTATATATTGTGTATGATATGCTTTTTTATTAAGGCTCATCATGTTGCCTTACAAAAGCCTACGTTTTCACTTTAAGTAAAGAGGTCGTCGATTTTTATATTGAAAGCATGTATTATTGGCATATACTTGATATGTTTAGTCTTTTAAAAAGGACATCTCTTCACTTAAAAATCGAAGGTGTTGTTTTTAAAGATAAAAACATACTAAGTGGATGGTCTTTTTTGAATCTATGAGGAAGGCGTCGATTTTTGGGTGGAGAGCATATCTCTATGCAAACTGAAACATATAACTGCAGGGCGTTGTTTTTACATGACCCGGCATATATGTTTGAATGGTAAAACAAATGTTTTACTTCCCTAAAAGACCCGTGTTTTCTCTTTAAGTACATGGCGTCGATTTTTATAAGCATAACATGTTACTTTACATGCCAAGGATGTATGTCAATAGTCTTTTAAGACCCGC